>JACEFZ010005877.1:317500-615000 GCA_014155875.1 Cepaea nemoralis | reverse complement strand
CTCTGTGGCTGTATCAGCTTCTGCACTGAAAGGGGAACTGAATATATTGAACTGTGGCTTTACGTTCTTGAAATCTTGGAATCTCCATCCGAATTCTTCAATCAGTGCATCTAATTGGGCTTTGTACTTTTCAGTCATTTCACCAGAAATGGTTTCTTGTTTCAGCAAAGGGAAGTGACAAAATCTGTTTCACTTGCTTGTCTAGAGTACAGAGAGAGTTTTGCCTGAAATGATTTTACATGTACATACAATTCATGTTCGAACACACCATTGCTCTGAAGTTTGTCAATTCAGTTCATTTAACCTTTCCATAATTTATATGGCAAACATAAAGTCTAACTTCCACTCTTTATTGACAGTATTAGTATTAAAGTCACATTCAATGCCCTTCATCTCTAGGAACATCACTATTTCTTCTCTGAGTTCCCACACTCGCCTCAACACCTTGCCGAGACTCAGCCATCGAATACTGGTGTGGTACAGGACATCGGATTGTTCAGTTTCCAAATCGTCAGGTAATGCCTTGAACTGTATGTGATTAAGTCCTCTTGATCTGATGAGGTTGATGACACTGACAACTGGGTCAATAACATGCTTGATATTCAAAACAGTTTTTCACAGACTTTCTTGATGAATCACACAGTGAAGTGGTAATAATGTGTGGTTTGAATCTTCTGCTTTAAGCTTATCACTTATCAACTTTACCAGGCCTACATTTTTTCCAGTCAAAGCACGAGCTCCGTCAGTTGTAACACTTGCCATCTTGTTCCAAACTAACCCAGTTCTTTCAATACAGTTAGTAAAAGCATTGAATATATCATGGCCTGTGGTTGTGTCTTTGAGTGACTCAACACTCAATAACTCTTCAGTGAGTTTGATAGAAGTGCTTATTCCACGTATATATATATCAATAATTGGGCAGTATCATGTACATCGGTACTCTCATCCTATGAAAGAGACTACCACAAAAATTGTTTACTTGCATTTTGAAGTTTATGCACAACATTGTCACTTATCTTATCAACACGTCTGACAAGAGGCAACATTGCAGTTATAGTATTTAAGGCGAACGAAAGAAGAAGAAGCATTACATTACGAAGGCCAAGGACTGTTTACAAAAATTGATAATTAGAAAGAAATCTTATCAAAAATGTTGACATAATCATAACGGTACATGAAATTCTTTAAAATTCAACAAAATAACTTAAAAACGAAGTAAAAATTTTTATTCATAAATGCCCTCGCGGGCCGCATAAAATCGGGTGGCGGGTCGTATGCGGCCCGCGGGCCGTAGTTTGCCCACCCCTGGTCTAAACGAAATGTGTAGGGAACATAACATGAAAATTAGCACAAGCAAAACAGAGGTAATGACTATAACTAAAGAAGAACAAACAACAACAATTCACCTAAACGAACATCCCTTGAAACAAGTGAAGAGTTTCAAGTACCTGGGAAGTATAATATCATCAAATTGCAGATCAGAAGACGAGATCGAAAATAGGTGCAATATGGCAAATCAACTCATTGGATAAATGGCACCAATACTAAAGAACAAACATGTATCAGTAACTACTAAGGAAGCACTTTACAACACTATCTTCCTACCAACTCTATGCTACCAATGCCAAACCTGGACAATGACAGAAAAATGAGAAAAGAAAAATCACAACAACAGAAATGAGGTTCCTGAGAAGAATACTCAACGTATCAAGAAGAGGTAAGATCAGAAATGAAGAAATCAGGACTAAAGTGGGGGTTAAAGCAGCACTAGATTTTATTAGAAAGCAGCAAGTCAAATGGTTTGGCCATGCAAGTAGGTTACCAGTCAACAGCATACCACAACAAGCAATGATGTACAGACCAGATGGAAACAGAGGAAGAGGCCGACCACGTAAACGTTGGACGGAGGGAATAACAGAGTCCATTGGAATATCGATATATGAAGCCCATAATCGAGCACTCTCACGATGTTTATACTTCACCTCGACACCGCAAGGTTCAAGAGGAACATGATGAGATGAGATGATGAAAAATATTAAAATAAGAATACACAATACAATAGGAGCACTCATTACAAACTAGTACCAATCTGATAATAATAAACTCTAACGTTAAATTAGTACAGCTGTATAGATGAAATACACTAAAAATGGCTACATCAATTTTCACAAGATAAAGGCTACAGGTATTCTGTAACGGGTGCGTGTGAAGAATAGAAAGCTAAACTGGTATTACCGCCTCACTAATGCAGACTTTACGGAAACAACTAGATACCGGTGAATCAAAAGATCAGAAAAAAGGCGCTTGCGCTGAATAGGATACACAAGAAGAACCTGATTATAGTATAAATATAAAGTTCTATTTCTGGACGCACAAGCCACACAGAAATAGAGGAAACCCTAAAAACACTTAAAGAGATTTAGAGACAACGATGAATAATTTGAGGAAGACATGGAGTGACCTCCAAGATATAGCACACGATGTGCAGAATAATCATGAGTTGGTTGACGACCTCTGCTATACAAAGCAATAAAGGGCCGAAGAAGAACGAACGAACGAACAAACTTTATTTTCAAAGGGTTAAGAATTGGGCACGCAGGCCCGTCTAACATTCTGCCCTTCTCTCACTCTCTTTCATACATTATTTCATTCACACATCATTCAAGGCTACAGAGAACAGCAACAATATAAAAGATATGCATTATAAGAAGAGGGAGGAGGAGGAGGAAGAACATGAAGAAGAAGAATAAGGAGAAAGAAGAAGAATAAGAAGAACAGGAAGAAGACTAAGCACAATTAGAAGCTACTATCTCCCAAGGAATGTCAGTGATCCAATTTATTTTCCATCTAATTATGCCGGAGGCGACGGCAATAGCTGGCCATTCAGTGGCTGGAGTGAAACAAGACCTGGTGTATATAAAGATGTCCAGCCAGTAATCGATGCAAATTCTGATGTCAACTAGACATTGACCTCATTTCCACAGAGAATCGTAAAAAGAAACTACATACCATTAGAATGTGTAAGCATGTGTGTATAGAAAATACTAAACAAACTGCGTTTAGTTTAGAAGTTGGATGCATGTTTGTCGAGAAAATACTAAGCTACATGCCATTAAAAGTTGTACGCATGTTTGTCGAGAAAATACTAAACTACATGCCATTAAAAGTTGTACGCATGTTTGTCTTAAATACTAAACTATTTTTCAAAAGTTGCATATTCCTTACTGGACGTTGCAGTCAACACCAGCATTTTACTGCCGTTTTTGATGTCTTGGCAAGTTGTTAAGTTCAGTAGTTTGCTATTGCTTTCTGAACGACCTGCTCCCATACCAACACGTTAAAACCAGCGCGACACGGTCTGCTGCCAAATAAGTCGCCGCTGTGTTCGCAATGCCATCACCACGGATACCGGCTAAACTACTACTAATACTAAACTACATACCACTATAATTTGTAGGCATGATTGTCTGGAAATACAGACCTTTTCCTCGGTGCGAATTTCGGTGAGACACGTTTGTTGTGGAACCAAGTAGTGACTCATATGTCTGGGAATAGTGGAGACTTCCAGGGGGTTGTCACTGGAGCTACGGAATTTGTGTTTTGTACAATACTTTCGGCAGAACACACTGCAAAAGAGAACGTACCCAATGGGATAAAACCTGGTGCAATTAAGTCGCTCCTCTCGCCATTACATTCTTTAAACCTCTTTTAATGCTTGTAGGTGATCTTGCGTCGAAGTACAAATCTTTAAATAAACGAGGTTCTGACGTCGCTTGGATTCGAGTCCCGGTATGCCCAAGGCTGTACATGTTGATTATTCTAATACTTAGTTTGTTTTACCTTTTCTTGTGCCGTTCATTATTGACTACTAATAATTGTAAATGCTGGTCTCCCTGCCCTAGGGCTTGCACCTTTCTCCGTAATCCCGTTTATGCACGTGAGCAAACGCAGCTGCGCGAGAATTGATAGCGGTTCTCGCCGCGCCCGTTACTTAGGGATATGTGAGCCGGCGGCGTAGAAAGCAATGGCAAACTACTGAGCGTAATCTTGCCATGAAATCAACAAACAGCGGTAAAATGCTGGTGTTGACAGAGATGTCCTGTAATAGGATATGCGAAAAAAAATAATAATCGTAAATGATAGCCGAGTTGGCGCAGTGACTAGCTCGCTTTCTTGCCGGCCAGGTGGCCGTATCTTCAAATTCCCATTGATACACGTGTTTTAACATTAATCTGAGTACTTTGATACTGGCTACTTGGTGAAAAGAAAAGTCTTTATATCAGTCTCATTACGATAGATAGCAGCCCTGTTGATAAGCTTAGCAAATTAGTTAATCTCCTTCTTACATCCCTTAGACACACGTAGCACACCATACTAGACCCACATTTTATAGACAAATCGGCAATCCATATTTGATATGGTCAGTATCACGCTGGCCACTTTAACTTCTCAAGGCATTTCTTGGTACCCTTGTTAGGGCGGATCCACCTAGGAGCCCAGGTTAATTAAAAAACAAAAAACGAAATCGAATTATGTGCGATTCGAACCCATGATCACCGGGCTGATATTCGAGTATCTAACCACTACGCTATCCCACCTCCCCACTCACCCTCATTCACCTCCCCTTTCCTGTCCATGGGTTTTAGCAATCTGAGCATCAAAGCTTCAGTCTTAAAGGATTAAGCTCAGTCTTCCGCGGAATTTTCAACCAAGCAATCAATAACATGTCTAAAATCTTGACCACTGAACTCTTGACCACTAAACTCTTGACCACTGAACTTTTGACCAATGAACTCTTGACTACTGAACTCTTCAACATAAACACACAAATAGTTCGTAAGTAAACACACATGCATTATTTGGCGCTCATGGCAATAGAAGAAAGAAGTAGGGATTAGAGGGCACTAGGGTGTCTAGCTGGTAATGCGTCGAAGTACACTTGTTTCTACAGAGAGGCGCTGTCGTCATTTGGAGGTGACAGGTTCGCCACCCGGTCGGTAACTATAGATTTCCGTTTTTATCGTTGTCTTGTGTGTTCTTGTCTCTAATTCTTTCCTCTAATTCTATGAACGCTAAACAATGCATGGGAGTTTATTATAGTCCATTCACTCATTCACGTTCATTTTTTTAGGGTGAAAACTGTCTGTTGCATCGTTATGAAATGTTTCCTGCCTGTCTTATATTTACCCACACCCAAGGAATATGTCTTTGATAGGTCCAAAGGCAACTTAAATCATGGAAAGCGTCTATAATTCTTTGATGTTTTGGCGAAAAACTAGTGAATTCACACTAACAAACACGTTTTACAGTAACGCCCGTCAATTCGGGTGACGTCACAAGGCGTATCCATATTCGTATGGGAGTGGGTGCAATAATATTAGCAAAGACATATAATTTACAGAGGAAAGGGGTAAATAATGTGGAATCGAAGTGGAAATGGACAGGAAAATAGAAGGAATATATTTGTTACCTTATTTTTCACTTCCTTCTTGTTTCTTCAGCTCCTGACTAATAATCTGTACACAAGTATTCATGTTACTAGGATGCATTTAACTTTTTAAATGGAGTTCGTGAAAGCTTCCAAACAGCTGTGCGTTAAATTGCGTATGAAGTGACCAGAGATGATACCCCAAGTTGGTCATCATGTGTCAATTGTTAAGGATCTGTTCAGCTGTCTGTGTAGTTTGTTCGCACGTGAACATGGGTGACAGAACCGCTTTGAGTTTTCGTGAAAGATTGTCCCATTCATTCATTCATTCATTCATTCATTCATTCATTCATTCATTCATTCAGTAGCACGTCCTTTGCAGAACCTCGCTCCCATAACAACCTTCCGGAAAATCTCTCGATCATAAGCATGATGTCCCGCGTCCGATACACCCATCTGGAGATCATCCGCCACATCCTGCACCCATCTTCTCTTTGGCCTTCCTCTCTTCCCATGCATATACCCCTCCATTATTGTTCTTTTCAAACTTTCATGACGTTTCAAGGGACCAAAATATTTCAATTGTCCTTGTTTTATCGTCTTTAATAGCTAACCTTCTTCAATATTCAGCTCTTGAAGTATGGATGCATTTGTTCTTTTCTTTACCCAAGATATTCTTAGAACTCGTCTATAACATTTATATTCAAAGGCATTTATGTGCTGTTCAGCTTGTTTAGTAAGTGTCCAGGTCTCACAGGCGTATGTTGTAATGGGAAAGATGCATGCTCGTAAAAATCTAATTTTTGTGGTTCTGTCTGTCTCATTCCATAATTTAGTCAGTTGTTTTAGTCTTTGAAGAGCAATTGATAGTCATCGTTTAATTTCTTTCATTGTTTCACCGTTTTTGGTAATAAATGACACAAGATATTCAAAATTTTCCACCACCTCCAATTTTTCCTCATTAACATATATTTCTTTATCCATAGTGGTTTTTGTTATGTTAAGATATAAGTTGTGATTTTCACTATTCAATTGGGTTGAGGCTATTAGGTTTTCTATACCAGTCTGTGTTGTGGATAGCAATACTGTATCATCAGCATACCGAATCTCTGGTATGTCATGATTGTCTACTCTGCATTTTACTGTTCAGAGACTGAACATGATTACCTGTTTTGCACGACGAATATAGTTGTGAATGTTTCTGTAGTGGGCTTCCTTCCTAGAACGGCCAAGATGTAGGTCCTCTTTTCATTGAAGTTTATAGATTGACTCTATGTTCGTGAGTTATCTCCTAATTTGACAACGTGTTTGTTTTCACGTTTCTTGTTATGCCACAATATTACTGTTCTGTTGGTAACCTAAGCGTTAAGTGCCTTTAAATAAAAAAATGCCATTACTGTTTAGGGCTTGCGGATTTGAAAAATGATCACTGTGGAATACAAACTGTTGTCATTGATAGGACACACATCGCTTTATCTTTCCATCTACTGACTGCCATTCCTGTTCTTTTGTGTGGTGCGCATTGATAAAGGTTTCATCCATATACACTTTGTCATAATTTTCTATGCGAATTTCCCTTATTTCACGTAGGTATATGCTTCTCATGGCTCCTAAATGCGGTTGGTTGCTTGCAAAGGATATTTCTACCTCTCTTTTACTTTTAAACGTGAAGCCTAATGTCCTTATAATTGTCCACAAAGTTGTTTTGGATAGCTCTAAGTCATTGTTCTTTCTCAACCAAATCCAAAGATTTCTTACAGTCACTGTTTCTTTGGCATCCAGTATTCTTATAATAGTTCGCCTTATGCCATAATTGTCAAAGCTGTCTACAATTGCCTTTCTACCTACCATTTGCTTTTTGCGTGGTAGATTCATTCCAGATTCTTGCACTCATCGACTAAATGACCATTTACTCAACTCATTGCATGCATTGTTCTTTTCTCGGAATTTGTAATAGTATGAAACAGTTTCCTGCGATCAACGTCTTGATAAAAATATGTGTACAACTTCATAGCGATGCTTTGATGTATACGAAATTTCACATTCAATCCCATTCAACTATATTCACACAATCAGATGTTATCGATAAATGGTAAGATTTGTAAAATAATAACGTTTCATGAAAGAACCCACATTATTGACGACACCTCTGAACACTCCCGTTCTACTTGGGTGAGTTATTTGCAATAAGATAATTCTTGTGCTGCACAAGAAATCTCACTATTGAACGCTGATGTTTCCGTGTGAAGGTGTAATACATTTCATAATGTGCACTTTATCTCTGACCCATAAATTATATACCGCGTATAAACAAAGCATTGCAATCTGCTGTATAATTTTCAGAACAAAAATATTTTTGTTTTGTGGACATAATGATACGATTATATGCTAAATCTCATCATTTTCACACAGTTGGTTACTGAGATATGGCGTGTTATATTGGGGCAAACAAATGTTAATGGATTATAATAAACTGTCTATGTGGCTTCAACGGATTTCCCAGGTCATATTTATGTGTACATAAGAATAGATTTAAGAATGGAAAGAATCCTTCACTCTGGCTTGAGGTGTAATGCGTATATAGATCCATACTTTGTAGACCAATCGTCTCTTGATTGGTGATGTGGTCAGTATGATGGGTGATGGTGTCAGTATGATGAGTGATGTGGTCATTATGATTGGTGATATGGTCAATATGATGGGCGATGTGTTCAGTATGATGGGTGATGTGGTCAATATGATGGAAGATGTCAATTTGATGCTGACGAGGGTGAGGACGGGCAGGCTTCGTGCGGAGTGGCTTGCTTCGCTTAGGAGGTCACGGGTGACAAGCATCGCCTGGATCTTTTCTCCGGGGCATGCCGGTGTGCTGGGAAATGAACAGGCGGACAGATTGGCTGGCTCTGCAGAACTTGGTGGAGTATTGATACATGACAAGGCAGACGTGGTTGCGGCCTTGTGGGAGCACGTGCGCACCTCGGAGGAGCAAATCGATTACCATGGTCTAGCAAGAATGAGACAGCGAGGAGTGACGAGGGGATCTGGCCGACGCTCAACGCTCAGAGGAAAGGCGAGACGGACATATAATCAGATTGCTACTGGTACTATTAGTGTTGGAACCCTTCGCTGGCTGCTGAGGATGGGGACGGAGCGCTTATGGGAATGCCCCGAATGTTGTGATTTCGATTCCTAAATCAATCAATCAATCAATCAATCAATTTGATGGTGATGTAGACAATGTGATGGAAGATGTTAATATGATGTGTGATGTTGTCAATATGATGTGTGATGTGGTCAATATGATGTGTGATGTGGTCAATATGATGTGTGATGTGGTCAATATGATGTGTGATGCGGTCAATATGATGTGTGATGTGGTCAATATGATGTGTTATGTAATCAATATGGTGTGTGATATGGTCAATATGATGTGTTATGTAATCAATATGATGTGTGATGCGGTCAATATGGTGTGTGATGTGGTCAATATGATGTGTGATGTGGTCAATATGATGTGTGATGTGGTCAATATGATGTGTTATGTGGTAAATATTATAGGTGATGTGGTCAATATGATGTGTGATGTGGTCAGTATGATGTGTGATATGGGCAATATGATGTGTGATGTCGTCAATATGATGTGTGATATGGTCAATATGATGTGTGACGTGGTCAATATGATGTGTGATATGGTCAATATGATGTGTGATGTGGTAAATATGATGTGTGATGTGGTCACTATGATGTGTGATGTGGTCAATATGGTGTGTGATGTGGTCTATATGATGTGTGATGCGGTCAATATGATGTGTGATGTGGTCAATATGATGTGTTATGTAATCAATATGATGTGTGATGCGGTCAATATGGTGTGTGATGTCGTCAATATTATAGGTGATGTGGTCAATATGATGTGTGATGTGGTCAATATGATGTGTTATGTGGTCAATATTATAGGTGATGTGGTCAATATGATGTGTGATGTGGTCAGTATGATGTGTGATATGGTCAATATGATGTGTGCTGTGGTCACTATTATAAATGATGTGGTCAATATAATGTGTGATGTGGTCAATATGATGTGTAATGTGGTCAATATTATAGGTGATGTGGTCAATATGGTCTGTGATGTGGTCTATATGATGTGTGATGCGGTCAATATGATGTGTGATGTGGTCAATATGATGTATGATATGGTCAATATGATGTGTTATGTAATCAATATGATGTGTGATGCGGTCAATATGGTGTATGATATGGTCAATATGATGTGTTATGTAATCAATATGATGTGTGATGCGGTCAATATGGTGTGTGATGTGGTCAATATTATAGGTGATGTGGTCAATATGATGTGTGATCTGGTCAATATGATGTGTGATGTGGTCAATATTACAGGTGATGTGGTCAATATGATGTGTGATGTGGTCAATATGATGTGTGATATGGTCAATATGATGTGTGATGTGGTCAATATGATGTGTGATATGGTCAATATGATGTGCGATGTGGTCAATATGACGTGCTATGTGATGTCAGTATGGTGTGCGATATGGTCAATATGATGTGTTATGCGGTCAATATGATGTGTTATGTAATCAATATGGTGTGCGATGTGGTCAATATGATGTGTGATGCGGTCAATATGGTGTGTGATATGGTCAATATGATGTGTTATGTAATCAATATGATGTGTGATGCGGTCAATATGGTGTGTGATGTAGTCAATATTATAGGTGATGTGGTCAATATAATGTGTGATGTGGTCAATATGATGTGTGATGCGGTCAATATGATGTGTTATGTAATCAATATGATGTGTGATGTGGTCAATATGGTGTGTGATGTGGTTAATATGAAGCCGGTCTGGTTTGCTTCACAAGACATTTCCTGCTACGCATTTTAGGCTGGATTGAACTGGAAGCCCAGGTCAATAAAAAACCAAATGCATAAAGTTCCCCCTGGAATGGGATTATAAAACATGACCACCGCGTTGGCAATCATGCGTTGAGATACTAAGTTAATTGTAAATAAACTGTTTTAACCATGTTACCATGTTAACACATTTTTCATTTCCATAATAGTATTGCCGTTGTAATATTATTGTTATCTTCAAAAATTATGTATAAAAGATGAGAATGAAACGCTTTTTCTGGTTCCGTTAATGATTTCTATTTACTTCTCCCCCTTTTTGTCTGACATGCGTGCCAATCAATACGTGTTGTTTATTCTACTATTTGAACGAGGAGCAGTAATACATTAGGATATGTGCTTCTGCATGGAGAAGCCGGATCGAATTACCGACATGTGGAGATATGCTTTTAAACTTCGTACGTGCTAAACGATTTGACGGAGCACCCGCTGGTGGTTGTTGAAGCAACTAGTTGTATAACGCAATATAATGCAAGGTATATGTCATGTGTGAAGTGATTCGCAATTATTATTGATGTATTGAACTAGCTAGCTAGACAGCCAGTCAACTAATCAACCAATCAATCAACCAACCAACCAGCTAACCAACCAACCGATCAACCATTCAACCAACCAGCCAACCAACCAGCTAACCAATCAACCGATCAACCAACCAACCAACCAACCAACCAACCAACCAACCAACAGAGCAACCAGCTAACCAATCAATCGATCAACCAACCAACCACCCAACCGATCTACCCATCTACCTACCTACCAACCAAACAACGAACGAACTAACGAACGAACGAACGGACGGACTTTATTTTCAAAGGGTAACAAATTAGCACGCATGCCCGTTTTACATTCGGCCCTTCCACAACCAACAAATTAGCCAACAACCAACCAACCTACCTACCTACTTACCTACTAATCAAACAACCAATTAACCAACCAACCAATTAACCAATCAACCAATTAACCAATCCAACCAACCAACCAACCAACCGACCGACCGACCGACCGACCGACCGACCGACTGACTGACTGACTGACTGACTGACTGACTGACTGACTGACTGACTGACTGACTGACTGACTGACTAACTGACTAACTAACTAACTATTTAATCAGACAGCTAATTAACTATGTTGTGCATGTGGATGTATTTGTCATGTTATGTCGTTTGTGTTACTCATTCTCTTTTCTTCTGTCTTTGAAATAACAACTTTTCACTAATTTAAAATCAGAGGTATTTTTCCATATGTGTGTAGTCCTTTATTTACTAATTCTTCTTCATGTTTAAAATCAATGGTATTTGTCCTTATGTGTCTAGTCCTGTGTGTAATGATTCTTGTTCTTGCGATATACTACTTAAGTTTGTTGAGATTCAGTTGTTGTGACAGCTCATCAACCCCTTCAGTTCCAGAAAATACCACCAGCTGTCCAGTAGAGGTTGGTGAAAATAACATAAACAAGAAGTCTATTACTTTCTCATGCTCCAAATACACGCACTTTGTAGAACCCAAATATACTGTTGAACTTCTTTAGTTTGCTCCGACTTCTAACAAGAATAAATTACACTGATAAAACTATATACTACCCAAAGATTACAATCAACAATCACGAAACTGAAAACGTCACCAACTTTGATTATCTTGTCTTCACAATCAACCACAATGGGGAGTGTAGGAAATTATATATTATTGGGGTTGGCCATTGCAATGCAGATATTAAACATAATTAAGAATCTAAATGCACCGCACTAGCATATAAGCAAGAAACAAGTTAACAATATTAAGGACATGCATCTTTTCTATAGCAAAGTATGGAAGTGAATCATGGACCATTTCCTAATTACTACAGGAGAAAATGGGGTCTTTTAAGCTCAGATGTTACAGAAATAATCCTATAATTTCACTGAGTAAGAAATGCAACATTACAACAAATCTTTACAATTGAACATCATCATCATCATCATCATCATCATCATCATCATCATCATCATCATCATCATCATCATCATCATCATCATCAAGTGCCTTGCCAGCTGGCGTAGGCGTTCACGGCTCTCCACAGATCTCGGTCTTTGGAGTTCTGGATCAACTCTGCCGATGATATTCCATTCCTCCATGCCACCATCTCAATCCGTCCAGCATCATTTCTCTTGGTCTGCCCCTGCCTCTCTTCCCCTCGATCTTTCCAGTTGTCACGATGTTCTCCCGCGCCTCTCTTTTCATCACATGACCAAAGAAAGCTGTTTGTCTCTTTCTTATTGTTGTATATAGTTTTATAGTTTCATCGGTGTTAGTTACTCTGGCAGTCCAAGGAATTCGCAACATTCGTCTCAAAAATAAACATCTCTGTTGCTTCTAAGTTCCTTATAATTTGTTAATTTACATTCCAAGATTCGCTGTCAAACAGCTAAACTGTTTCTATATAGCATTTCAGCACCATCTTTCTTACATTTATTAATAGTGACTTATTGCATAAGATACTCTTCATTTTCTGAAATGCCGCTTTTGCCTGCCCTATTCTGCTCTTATTCTCTGTTGTACATCTTCCATCAGATGTTATAAGTGCCCCTGTGTATTTAAAATTATCCACTTGGTTAAGAATTTCCCCTTCTATTACTATGTCACATGTTGGTGTCACAATTTTCTTTGATATCACCATTGTTACTGTTTTCTTGATATTCAAGGAGAGTATTTTCTGTGCACTCTCTGTTACTACTGTGTCTAACAATTGTTGTAGGTCTGTTGCATTATCCGCCACCAATACTGTATATCTGCATAGCATATATTGTTTATATTATAACATCCGATTAGTATTCCTGGCATCTCTGTGATTTCTCTCTCATTATTACTTCACTATAGAGAAGAGATCGGGTGACAAGACACACTCCTGTCGTACTCCTAGCTTTATCTGTTCGTAACTACCCTCTTTATTTCCCATTTTAATTGCTGCTACCTGGTTCAAGTAAATATTCTTTATTATTCTTAAATCTTTTCAATCGATGTTGATATCTTCCAACATTTTAATAATTTCATGTTTTACTTTATCAAATGCCTTAGTATAATCTATGAAGCACAAATATATGTCTTTCTGTGTCTCTATTGACATTTCTATTAATGTTCGTAATATATATATATATATATATATATATATATATATATATATATATATATATATATATATATATATATATATATATATATATATATATATATATATATGGTCCTCCAGGTTGGGGGTTGAAGCGTGGGGTTAACATCCCCACCTTTGTAAAAACCATTTTGTTACGACTCGAATTCGGACTGACTTATTTGGACATCGACCTTGGAACGTTAAAATCAACGACTGGCAAGAGAAGGTCAACCAGAGAGACGAATGGAGACGGATTGTATCTGCAGCAAAGAACATCATATATATATATATATATATATATATATATATATATATATATATATATATATATATATATATATATATATATATATATATATATATATATATATATATATATATATATATATATTAATATATAAAAAACATACACACTTTTTTTTTCCGCGTTTCCATCCTGTTTCAGGATATTGCGGTCAACACCAGCATCTTTCAGCTGTATGTTGATTCCTAGGCTAGATTACGCTCATCAGCACGCCACGACTTTCTATATATTATATAATTTTAAGACGCATCTTTGGACCCATTAGGGGTACACAAAGTGGAGAGTGGAAAAGAAGTAGTAACAAAGACATTTATGATCTGTTTAAGTCCCCTCTAATCACTGGTATCATGAAGGCTAATAGACTACAATGGCTGGGGCATATAGAAAGAATGGAAGATAATAGGGAAACAAAACTCGCTTGCACTCAGGAAATAAATGACCTTAGACCCCGAGGTAGACCAAGTAGGCGGTGGAGAGATAATACATGTACAGACCTACAAGCACTTGGAATCAACGACTGGCAAGAGAAGGTCCACCAGAGAGACGAATGGACACGGATTGTATCTGCAGCAAAGAACCTCAATAGTTCGGAACGCTGAAGAAGAAGAAGAAGAAGATATATATATATATATATATATATATCGCATTGTTTGTACCCTTTCCTTCCACAAAATCATACTGATCTTAACTAATTTCCACTTTTATTGTCTTTCTTGTTCTACTCACTATAATTCTGAGTAGAAGCTTAGTGACATGGTTTATGGGGTTAATTGTTCGAAAATCCTCGCATTCAATTGCTACTGGTCTAATTTGTATAGCTATAAATACAGATTTCAGCATATCACTGGGTAAATATCCACTGCTGTAAATATCATTCATCATTTTGGTTAATATATCTACTCTAAATTAAATGGCTTATAAACAGCGTCGTGTCTTGGAATCTGAAATAATTTGGCCATGTTAAATGTCACAGTGGCTCGGGAAGAGCGGTGATGGAAGACAAGGGTCCTAGAATAATTGGTAGAGGTCGATCAGCACGAAGATGGACACAGGATATTGCAGACTCTGTGGGCATAAGGTTGCATGAGGCGGGAGCAATGGCCAGAGATCGACAAAAGGCATCTTGGCGCGCCGTGATGAGATATACGTTCTGTAATTGAGCGGTTACATGGTTGTGATGCTCTAACTAAACGCAAGAAATCCAATTGGGGAACCCTTTGAGACCACCGACACAGTCCATAAATAAACACACATAGTATTGTTTGGCGCTTATAGAAGGAGAAAAAGGAAGTTGAGATTAGAGGACGCACTAGACTACATAAAATTTGAAAGCTATAGTTACCGACCGGGATTTAAACCTGTCACCTCCAAATGACGACAGCGCCTCGCAGCAGGAACAAATGTATTTCGACGCATGACCAATTAGACACTACAGAAAAAGTGTATTCATTAGTCAGGTCTATCATACAGATGAACCTACAACTATAAAATACGGACAGAATTTGTATCACACCATTGAGATAGCACCATGGGTCTCATAATTTTATATTAAACCTGCAAATGTCAAATAACAAACACACAAACCCATCGGATAGTAATGCTGTGTCCAGTATATTCACACACATTTAAAGA
Source organism: Cepaea nemoralis (assembly GCA_014155875.1). Lineage (NCBI taxonomy): Eukaryota > Metazoa > Mollusca > Gastropoda > Stylommatophora > Helicidae > Cepaea > Cepaea nemoralis. Next base: position 599,577 of record JACEFZ010005877.1, on the reverse strand, counting down.
AGATAAAAGATTGGTCGGGTCTAATGTTGTGCAAGAGGTACAATCACACAGAAAACATTGACCAGTACACACGAGGAGTAATCAACCACACAGGCTGCGTTGTGTGTGTGTGTGTGGGGGGGGGGAGTGGGGGGGAGATATACGTATTTTCCTATTCCAATATTTGTTTCAGTTGACACCCTTAGTGGCGTTTTATACTCAGCCAGTCAGTCGGCTAGTCAGTCGCCATTCCAAATTCACGCAAAGGATCGCCCCATTATACTCCGTTCCTCTGTCATTGAATACCACATACAATACTCCTCACTGCCCCTTGTGAAAAATGGAACAGACAGGAGTCTCGACAAACCAAAAGGCGGCACAGGTATACTATGCTTAATGCCACTGGCATTGTGCCAACACAAAAATAGGCCACGAAAAATACAGTTCATCGTCGATGGAATCAGCAGTCACAAGGAAACCAGCAACCAAACATTACTGCATAAGGCAACACAGTTAGTTCAGCATCCGGCCGGCCGCCATGTTTCTGAACATTCACTTCACGACACAAAAAACCACGTAAAGATGCAAAAGTACTCCCCACGAAATTCATAGCGAACAGTGCAGCTCTACACACTGAACTCACTAGCATGGCGACGGAGCTATGCCACAACCAGTCCAACATGAGGAAAATGCTTAAGCAAACCGTAGGCCACAAGCATACACACTCCAGAGGCCTTAAAAGTTCAATCGCCTATCCTGCATGTTGGGGACCGGATATTGGCGTCTTATAATTATTAATAAATAATTATTAGTAAATACATTTTCTATTTTCAGCTGTCTTTCGTTAAACAGTTCAAAAACACATGAAGTGTATTGAAACCTCTCCCGTGCGTGATCGTTTTTATCTCTGTCTTTCCTTAATGATTTCCAGTTTTACCTGCTTCTTGTTTTTCTTTGCCGTGTGAAAAATTATTTCCGAAGTTGTTCTTCATCACGTTTAATTCAATAGGATTTCCCCTTTCATCCGACATGTTTGCGTCTTCGCGTATAATTTCTGTTTCTTCTTCTGACCCGTTATCTCTCATTGGAACATAGGCCATCAACAACCGCCCACCATGTCCTTCTATCTTTTGCTATATCCTCCAGCTCTCTCCACGTCCTCATATTATTCATCTCCATCTCTATTTCTCTTCTCCATTTATTTTTAGTTCTCCCTCTATTTCTTTTGCCCTGTGGATGTCAGAAAAATGAGTTGCTTGTACCTGATTCAGAAGAATGAAACCAATTGTTCTCCCGTGTTCATAGAATTGCCACAGTCCATGGCAAGGTTGATTTCTATTGCCAATTTCGCGCATACTTGTAATTTTATTGAGGGAGCTTTTCCGCATTTATTTATGGGTTAAAAAATCAGCGTTGAAAACATATTTTTTTGCTAACTTCCTCCCTTGCTTCCATGTTTTCTTATATTGTTTTTGTTGTTTTGCGTTTTCACGTTTTAGAACAAACACATTAATTGAATACAATGTTTGTAAATACATGCTTATTTAGGCATCACTTATGGAGCTGTTGCATTTAATTTCTATTTTCTGTTAGGCACAAGCGGGTTCTTAACGAAGTTGACACGAGGCTGCGCTGATAATGCCATCAACACGGTCGGACTAGGTTCCACCAGCGGGGCTCGTCGCTTGTTAAGTGAGGGGACAATAGGTCTTTTATTGCTCAGGAAATTCAGGCCTAAAATATGTGACGAGCCTATATTATCACAGCCATTTAGCATTAAACTGCTTCGGGATAAATTCTTTCCTTCTTTTACACCAGAAAATACATTTAATCCCTATATACGTATTAACATCTGTGCTTGGAACTATTACTTGTTTTACAGACTGAATCGACATCATAGAATAACATCGGTGCCAGGAACTAATTCTTGATGTAATAACTGAATCGACATCATAGTATAACATCGGTGCCTGGAACTATTTCTTGATGTAAAACCTGAATCAACATCATAGCATAACTTCTGTGCTTGGAACTATTTCTTGATGTAAAAACTGAATCGACATCATAGCACGCTGAACAAACGCATAGGTGCTCCATCTATCAAAGCACATATAAGTTGTGGATTCTGATTGTTCCAGAAACGTACTGGTTGTTAGCACGTCCTAATCTCCCTCTCATTTTCTCTCCTTGATGGTAACATGATTTCTTTTCAAACTTTGATGAGTATTGGCTTATCGTTTCAGCTAGACATATCTATAAGCCAGTCGGTTCTCTATGGGTGATGTGATCACAGAGGCCGCTTTTATTTCCCCAACAATACCTGGTACCCAATTAGGGGTGGATCGGCTTGGAAAATCCCAGGTCAGTTCACTGCTCCAGTACCAAACAACTAGTAGGATTGAACCAAACATGATACACAATGCAATGAACATGTATCATAATGTAAATTTCCGTTCACAGAGCATACAAATTGCGGAAAATATCACGAAATAACACAAATAACACGATGGCCGCAGTATGGCGATATATCGTCCTTCTGTTCAAATGGGAGGTCACATCTGTCGATACATTTTCTTTCGGCACTAAATCAGTTAAATAAATGTCCCGCCTATAGGGGAGTTCGAATACAAGACCACCAGTCCGGCCGGCAAGGGTGTTAGCTACTGCGCCACGGCGGCTCCCTCAGTGAATGTTTGTACTCTGTTCGTAATTAATGTAGCCCTTTTCCATGTTTTCGTGCTAGGAAAAGACTTAGAACCAAACTGAAGCATCCTTAACTGAGTGGAGTCGAGATAGTGTAATGGCTAACGGCTCGCCCGACGGTCATGAGTTCGAATCACATCTAAGTAGATTCCAATGTTTAAAAATGACTTGGCCATCCAGGTCAACCCAGCCTTAAATAGGTACACAGAAATGACATGGGAAGTAAAAGCAGCCGCAGTGATACTGACCACATCACCTATGTACCGTTTGGTCTTTACAAATATGGGCCCAGTAGGCCTTAAATCGTGCATAAGAAGTCCCTTACTACTTTATTTACTTTACGTGGAAGCAAATATTCTCAGAAACGGTCATAAGGTCTTTAAATTCTGACGTGTAATGCTGAAAGCGACGAGGAGAGGGTTAACTTGCTACTGGGCGACAGCTGGTTCTCCGATTTCCATTGCCGAGGCTTGTGCCCTGAAGAGGTCACTTCAGCACCGCGTAAAGCGGTGACACAACACGGGAAGCAGCATTTCACTCTCGCATTGGACAATACAGTCACCAGCGGTGCTGTCAGGTACCTCCCTAGCGGCACAACTCTATAGCCTTCCAGGACTGAAAGAGGACTACTACTACTACTACTACTACTAGTAATTCTGATAACATGGAATACAATGGTTTAGTTTATTGACGTTTAGTACTGGTATGCACATTACACATAACTTACCATTGACACGAAGTAAAACATGGTGGATCAGCTTTGCTCGACTACTGATCTGGCATTCATACACTCCGGCATCTTCAGTTCGCACGTCTTCAATGATCAGTCTCCATTCTTTATTTTCCGGACTAGCCTTGGCCGAGTAACGAGGATCACTTACGTAGACATGGGACCCGATAGTGAGTGGGTTCGGGTCTGATGCTCGTCTCCAAATGACCTGCAGAGAAAAACAAAACAAGATGCAGTGTTCTACGGCGATTTCACAGTCATAAATATGATGTTTATGCGACGTTTTCGTTCATTAAATATGATAAAACACGCTGACCACAATTTTATTTTACCATGAAGGGGTTTTGTTGGAGTGGTTTAAAGATTCCTGGCGTGAACCATGCACTGACAATTTAGACAAGCTGCCCAGTGCCATCTGCACAACAACGCTCGTCCGCATGTCGCAAACGCTATGCAAGAAGCATTAGCATGGTAGGAGATCAGAAGTTGTGCCACACCTGAACTGCCACAGTAACTAACAATGATTGCCTGAAAGAGGCTAATGAAAGTACAATATTATATACACAAATAAGAAAGAGACAAACAACATCTGTGTTCAAGTAATTAGAAGAGCGATATTGGAAAACATCGTGACAACTGGACAGATGAGAAGAAGAAGAGGCAAATAGAGACCGAGATGAATGATGTTGGATAGGCTGAGAATGTGTCATGAAGGAATTTCAAGAAGAGAGTTGATCCGGACACCAAGGACTGCTATCTGTGGAGAAACATGAACGCTCACGCTAGTTGACAGGACACATGTTGATGGTGAAGATGTAACACACCGACTGCTTTTATTTCCCAAGACATTTCTGAGTACCCATGTTTAGGCTTGATTGACCAAGGAGTCCAGGTCTAGGTGTGGTTTCGAACCATTGACCACAGGCCGGAGGTAGGGGAGCGTCTAACTGCTAATCATGAGCGGTATAAATTATTCAAAGGAGACCAAGACACGAGGAAATTTACCACACATACCAAAGAGAAATAGTCAAGATGTGTGGCCACATTTTGAGGAGAGTTAATAATGGTAGGATTAAGGGGTAAAAGATAAGAGGTAAGAGAGAGGGTCACACACAGAAAGAGAAGGAACGAACGAACGGACTTTATATATATATATATAGAGAGAGAGAGAGAGAGAGAGATAGATAGAGAGAAAGCGACAGAGAGAGAGAGAGTCAGACAGAGAGAGAGAAATAGAGAGAAAGCGATAGAGAGAGAGTCAGAGAGAGAGAAAGTGAGAGAGAGAGAGAGAGAGAGAGAGAGAGAGAGAGAGAGAGCGGGAGAGTGAGAAGAAGAGAGGTAGGGTGAGAAAGAAAGTGAGAAAGAGGGAGTTAGAAAGAGATAGAAAGGGAGAAAGAGAAAGAGCGAGAGAGAAAGAGTAATAAAGAGAGAGAGAGAGAGAGAGAAAGAGAGAGTAAGTGAGAAAGAGAGTAAGAGAAAGAGAAAGAAAGATATAAAGAGATAGAGAGAAAGAGAGAGAGAGAAAAAGAAAGAAAGAAAGAGAGAGAGAGAGAGAGAGAGAGAGAGAGAGAGAGAGAGAGAGAGAGAGAGAGAGAGAGAGAGAGAGAACAAACAGAGCACTCTAACTACATGGAATGATAACAGCAGATGATGTAATACATAGTATCGAGAACAGCAATTAGAGAGAAGATAAAACTGAAAACAATTCTGTAGGAATCGAATGCACTGGGCCACATAGTTGACGAAACCTAACACAGCTCAAAATTAGATCAGAAAGTTATGCCAAACAATTTATTTGTCGGCACACAGACAAGATAATAAAACGGCTACAAACACGGCATAAAATTGATGTTTCCCGGGTACGTTCTCAAGAAATAACCGTGCTCTGACTGATAGCCGTAGTCGCCAATGGAAATGGCGAGTGAGTATGACACACGGGGAATAGTAAAGGACCTTTCTGAGTATGAGGCACGGGAAAAAGTAAAAGGCCTTTTTACGTATGATACACGGGAAAAAGTAAAGAACCTTGTTGAATATGATACACACGAAGAAGGAAAGGACCTTTTTTGCGAATGATACACGGGAATAAGTAAAGGACTTTTTGAGTATGATACACGGATACAAGTAAAGGACCTTCTAGAACAGTGGTTTTCAACCGGTGGGGAATTCCCCCCCCCCCAGGGGGGAATTTTAGGGTTTCCGGGGGGGGGGGGGGGGGAATGAAGACCATTTCAAGATCGCGTTAATACAAGAACCGATTACTTGATATTGTTTTTCCCTTCATACTTTACAGTTAAGTACGTCTCACTCTTCTAAAATTCATGTTATAAAGTTAGTAGACCCACAAATCATGTTTTATGTGGATGTCTAGACTTGTTTTAGTATGTGCTATTAAATTTACCTTACATTTTTACGTATACTGTATAGGGGTGCGGGGATTTTTAGATAGGAAATATGAAGGGGGGGGGGGGGGGGGATGACGTTCTGAAAATACGGTGAAGGGGGCACGGGCCAAATTTTTGATAGGAATGAGGGGGGGGGGGGAATGATGTTCTGAAAATATGGTGAATGGGGGCACGTCCCAAAAAAGGTTGAGAACCACTGTTTTAGAGTATGAAACACGGACAAAAGTAAAGGACATTTTTAGTATGATACACGGGGAAAAGTATAGGACCTTTTTGAGTATGATACAAGAGAAAAGTAAAAGTACCTTTTGAGTATGATTCACGGGAAAAAGTAAAGGACTTTGTTTTACTGGCTTTAATATGGTGTTAGAATCATATTTGTATAAACCAATCGACACTCGGTGGGTGATATCATCAGTATCATGGTGGTCACCTTTAATTTCCAAAAACATTTCCTGGTACCTACTTTAGACCGGGATGAACCCTGGAGATCAGGCCAATTAAAAAGAAATAAAATGCTGATTCGAGCACATGACTACCAGGTCGGCGGGCGAGCGTCTAGCGGCTACGCTATCGAGGTTTCCATGACACGATACACAGTTGTAATATAATTCTTCTTAGAAAACAAACAAAACGGGTGTGTAATGTGTGTTGAAGGTGTGTGGTCGATATGAGCGATATCTGACGTGATCACTGAAAGATGTAAAGGGGTTAATAACATAATAAATGACCCTTATATGTGCCATAAAGAGCATTAGGTTCATAGTTTACAGGCCAATCAGCACTCGGTGAATGATGTATTTTAAATTTCCTCGTTCGAATCAAGTGTGTCTGCAGTTGTATTTATTCTGTTGTTTAGTGTGTCTTCTTCTATATACTTTATTCATCTTGTTTTATATGAGCGCCAGTGATAACATAAATGCATCGTATTGCATGGATAATTTCAGTTATGTTATAAAAGGTCATCATAGCTATGTGTCCTGTATGTGCCACGTTGAAATAAGTACGTGTTTATAGTGTCCATTTACAGACAAGTTCAAGAAAAGAAAACAATTACAACAACGGAAATGAGATTCCTGAGAAGAATACTCAAAGTATCAAGAACATAGACAATCAGAAATGATGAAATCAGGACAACGTGGCGGTGATAGTAGCGCTAGATTTAATTGGAAAATAGCAAGTTACATGGTTTGGTCATATATTAGGCTAACAACTGACAGTATTCCACAACAAGCAATGATGTACAGACCAAATGGAACCAGAAGCAATTGGAAATTACTGAACGTAAACTAGACAAGAAACCACACAAAATAATGCTGGGTTGATTGCGACATCCTGTAAGGATATGCAACTAACTTTTAAATAACCAAACTTCTTCAGTACTGAGTGCCGTTTGATAGATATGCCGGTGCTACGGCAAAGAGGTTACGAACGCCATTCGCAACCACGCATACTGCGTTCGAAACACAGCTGCGATCCATTTGGAAGCGCTGGAATGAGTTCCGTCGTTCAGAAAGCAATGGTATCCCCTGCAGATGGTCAGCCATGGATCGTGATGATGTTATTAACGCCCTTAGAGAGATGTCGAGAGCGAAGTACGTTGACGTCAGTCAGTCCACATCGTTGTCCAGAATGAGAGACTCGGGATAAGAACTGGCACGGCCAGACACGAGAGGCACACAGGGAGAATGAGACGTTTCGACAACCAGTACAAAACTGGAACTATTAGTCGCAGGGCTCTGATGCATATATGAGGCTGGGGAGGGGAGGTGGGATCTGACCACTTATGGACTTGTCCGAAGTGCAAGGTTGATACTCCAACATATAACAAATAACAGACATATAATGATAGACATGCTTATTCTCTCCTCCCAATGAATTGTTGTATATTCTGCCTCATTTTCGAAGACGCATACATCCTTTTTCAGCTACTTGGTTAAATGTCCAAAATTCAAACATATGAAGCCACAGGAAATACACATGCCATTATTATTATGTCCTGTGTTGTTCTAAACGATTAAAAAAAGATCTTGACTTCAACAGGTACAACAATATATAATACAATAAAAAGGTACTTTCCAGTCCTGCGGACAAATAATAAAAGCAAAGTAACATACCTGACTAGGACCTCAGACCAGGTAAACAAAATAATCAAGGTGGGGAAAAAGCATGAGAATAATATGATCATATAATTAAAACTAAGATTAAAGGCATGAATAAAGTATGAATAAAACAATTTAAAAAAAAAAAAGGAAACATAACATAGCAGTCCGACGTTTCGGTATTTGATATCTTTTATTCTTAATATACATTTATTCTGTATTTTAATTCCAAAATAATTTACTGATATGTATATTTATATTGTTATTCATATAGGTAGCACATTTATAAACGTTGGACACGTGTGTTTTATTTTAGTTTTTATTATACTAGTATATTATTTTCATGCATTTTCCCACGGTGATTATTTTGTTTTCAGGTTCTAGTCAGGTATATACTTGTGTTTGTTGTTAACATTTCTCCTCAAGATCTAAAGATATCGTTTTATTTCTTTATATGTTGTTGTTAAATCTGTTCTAATTTCTAATTAAGTTAATTTCTAATTAAGTTCTAATTTATACATGTTTAATTGCTTTAACTTCAGCAGAGCAACTTCGTGTAATTTCTGTCATCGAATTCACTTCATCCTTCAGCAGTAAACCTAGATGGTCAATACTGCTCATTTTCTGTAATTTCTGTGTTCACGCTTTCATATATCTTCAGCTGCCAAACATTTCCCCTGAGATTGCACTTATTTTCTACACCTTTATTATCATTATGATGTGCATGCCAATAAGCGTGGCTTGGTCATGGTTCTCCATTTCAGACAATCATATGAGTCTTGTATCAGCCCTGTATTCTTGCCCAGATATGCCATGTGGCCAAATCATCCAGATATTTCTCTTTCTGCCTTTCCCTTGCTCATTCACCCTAATTTTGCCAGTTGCCACTAAAGTTTGTTGTTTATTCCAGCTCATAAACTGCCCAAAACTGTTCACGTTTAATTAATCTAATAAATTTACGGATTTCATTTGTTTCTTGTTGGCGTTCTGTCTTTTCATAATCTTTTATGGATGTTGATAAATACGAATTTATGTTTGATAATGTAACTTGCATTAGTGGCGAAAACACATTCATACTGCATAACTGTATGACTCTACCTAGAATACAGCTGTAAATAATTGATGTGAATCTCTAGACATGCAATATTTCCAAGTAACCCCCGTTGACTAAGCATAATATTATGTAGATGATAATATGTATTCCATATACCCCTTGATGAATGATGCGATGCAAATCCCGGGATATGTTCTGATCAAGGGATGGAAGTTATCTTTAGTGTAACTATCTGGTATGGACATCAGAACACCAGGATAGCCATTGAATAAATAATAGGCCACAAGCTATTTGGAACTCAACACTGGCAATAACGAATATCCATTCGACTCTTCAAACACGTACACGACTTAAATTGCTTATTAAGGGCATGATCCTAGGTATTAAAAGGGCAAGATAAGCTACTGCAATGGCAAATATTGGTCCCGTCTATTCCCCTTACCGGCTATGTGACGATGGGGTTACAGATGCAGTTCGTAATTCCGCATAACGCGTTCAAAATACAGCTGGGGCGAATTGGTAGCAGACCGCTTTGCGTTGGTTGTTTACACAATGGTAAGGGTACCGGTCATTTAGAAAGCAATGGCAAACTTCTGAATGTAAACTTGCCAAGAGATGATCACAAACAGCATACACTTGATGGCGTTGACAGCGATGTCCTGTAAAAGGACATACAACTAACTTTGTGTTTTATTCCCATGAAGACGACTTGCGCATATGAAGCTAGATATGCATATTTTCGTACAACAGTCGGCATGTAGATGTTAATGGTGTTAGCATCATAACGGCCTGCCTTTATTCCCCACGATATCTCCTCAGGCCCATTTTAGGACCTGTCGACCTCGGAGACCAGGTCATTAAAAAAAATTCCAATCCGCCCCATGGGGATCGAAGACTGGCCCACGGTGACGACAGGCTGGCGCGTATCCACTACGCCCCAGATGCTCCAAATTTCTAGCATACCTAACATTATTCGCTAGAGACAGCGAGTAGAGGCTGCGACCAAACAGAGGTAATAAATAAAATACTCCATCATGTTAGAACGATTTGCTCTCATGTTGTGTTATCACGTTTTCGAATTTCTAACAGCTGTAAAAATTATGAATACTGTTTTCTTCTTGGCTAAACTATTAATTAGTTCTGCATTATTGAAAACAAGGATACTTTTTTTGCTGCTTCTTTCCGCTGACCTTGTTATTCTCCAACTCCTTTCAGTATTAGCAATAATTGTGGTATCTTATTCTGGTTTTATCGTGCTCGTAAACGTATTCTATCCAATTACGAGGGTAAGTTAATAAATAAGCCACAAATGGCTGCAGACAAATAACTAAATATGATAACAACTTGAAACCAGTTTATTTTTATACATACATTGTCCCTTTATTTCTCAACATAATTTCCACCAATATTGATGCACTTATCCCATCGTTTTATCAGTCCTCTCAAACCCGCTGCATGGAACTGCGTGCTTTGTTCTCATTTACCTGCCATCTGACAGAACTGTGTGACTTACGTATTGACTCGCCCTCGTAACTTTTTCTACCCAGCTATGCACCGCTTTACGGGACAAACATTTGTCAGCATAAACACTGAAAACCCACCTTGGCGGGAGATATTTCGTGAATGACGCCGAAGTTGAATGTGAAGTGAAAACGTGGTTTAGAAAACAGAGCACGCAGTTCTATGCAGCTGGTTTGGGAGGACTGATAAAACGATGGGATAAGTGCATCAATGTTGGTGGAAATTATGTTGAAATATAAAGGGACTGTCACCGCCTCACGTTCACATATAATAAAGGGCTGCAACTCCAGCCCAAGGGAAACCATTGAGTCGAGCAGGACCCGAGTAATCTAGAACCTTCTCGAAAGAGATGGTCACAAAGTCCATGATTCCGTGGACACTGATGTGGACGTGAGGCGGTGACAGGGACAATGTGTGTAACATGCAGTTGCTTTCTAAACGAGGAGTCAAAGTTTAAGTCGAACTTAATGCCAATGCGGGGGTTGAACCGCCTTTCCCGCCATGAGCGAACCGGAAGTTTAAAAACGAGCGCTCTTATCCCATCGACCACGTCGTGGTCTGTTTGTCTTTATACAGCCGAAATATTTTATTTGTCCGACCTACATCTCATTTATTGATGTGTTCTTCAATCACACTTATTCTAATACTACTTTGTTTGTTTACGTATCTTTGTATGTGCCGCGGTGAACGGCTTCCGCTGCTCGAAAAGACAAGGTTAAGATCATATTATGGATTTTCAGTCCAGGACATGCGGGTGTGCGAAGATATAAACAGGTTAGTAGACTGGCTGTTGCCGATACTTTGTGCAACGAATTAGATTATTGCAAGAACGAGGTGGTCAAGACTCTCCGGGATCGAGTGGAAAGTGAAGTAAAACAAGCAAGAAACCCACTTCTGGTGATGCTGATTGGGCGGTGAGTGAGCAAAGAGTACGGACGACACTCAGCCAATAGAGCAACATGCAGGCGAACGCTCAGGCTGTCTTGATAATCAACAACACGGGAAGAAAGCAACTTAAGAATGAGTCGGGGCACGTGTGGGAATTTCCCAAGTACAATGATGCTGATTCTTAATTTTCTAATTCATATTATCATCTCATGATATTCCTCTTAATTATCAATATAGTACATTAGACAACAAGATTAAAATAATATGAGACATTCTTTAACACCACTAAAAGCAATAAATACAGATTTATTAAAGTAACACCAAATATCTTTGTTTTCCCCGGTGTGCTAATTTGTGCTAGCGTCACTTTTAGAAAGCTGTGTCACATATACGAATGCTGAGTTAAGTTTAGCTAAGAACCGACATCACTGCACGTAGGACATTCCCATACGCGCTCCGTCCCCTCGTTAAACAGCCAGCGAAGAGTCATACTGCTAATCGTCCTTATTGCTATCTGATTAAAAGTTCTCCTGGTCTTCCCTCTCAGTTTTGAGATTTTCCCAGAACCCCTGCCGATCCCCCTCAGTATCAGTCTTTACACATATGGGTTCTAAATTTGTTCCTCCGCCTTCTCCATCTGGTCCCACAGGTGCTCAACCACCTCTTCCTTGTCGTAGGTAATCTGCTACCAAGAGGTGCAATCCCTGCCAGCCTATCAACCTGTTAATTCCCCCGCATCCCCGCATAATTTGGGCTAAAAAATCCATACAATTCTCACAGTCTGTAACCTCTAAAGCGAGGATAACCATTCCACACGAAACATTCCTTTCTCCACCTTACTAAACACACTCCTTGAGTCAGTAATGAATGCAATGTGTGTTGCAGTAATCTCTTCTAACCAACGAAACAAATATTAAATAACATCTCATTCGATTGAGCCATTTTCTGGCATTGTCTGCATTAAGAAGTTCCCATTAAACAAACACAAAGCAAGGTTATAAAAAGAAAACATAAACTAGAGAGAATGTTCTGCTGGATTTAAGCAGATTTGTCCAGCTTTTCATATAAAACTTGTAGCGTCCGGCTGACTTTTTTAAAATTGCTATTTGTCTGTATTTTTTACACAATTAGACACAGAAGCGAAAATTCGATATTCTAATGCAAAATTAAAATTACATTAAAAACTGAAATAACCTAAAAACCTGATTATGTTCGCATCCTTCAATTTTGATGGAAAGTATTTATTATAATTAAATCAAATTTGAATGTGATACAGTTAATCCCAAACTACATTGGTTGGTCGAATGGGGCCTCGGGAGCACAGACCTGTAACGCTTAAATCGAGTGTTTAGGCCAAGAAAAAAGCCTTGCCTCGATCGTAGTAAGATTCCGCAAAGGCCCCTGAAGCAACATTAAATACCAGCTTCACGGTAACTGGGTTGCAGTTTTCTGTTTTCCCATTCAAAGCTGAGAAATCAACAATGTGAGCAAACTCGGTAATGAGAACTTTACAACATGCAGAAAGATATGTTAATATGTAACCAGCTCAAGATTACGTTCAGCAACGATAGTCTAGCCTAGATCAGGTCTACGTCTGTAAAGTTTCCTCCATGTGTGTAAGGTATTTCAATGTCAATATATTCCAAGCACATATCTAGCGTGAAACTTCAACTAAATCAATCAACCGAAAGTTTAGTTTGACTTTATTGTTTAACGATTCATTAAACATGATCAATAATTCTGTAAAGGAAATGTACACTCCCCCTCAACAAATGTCCGAAAGTGTACATGCTGACTGCTCCATTAACTCTGTCAGGCTCATGGATTTTCGAAAATGATAGCCATAATGGGAAATAATCACCGTGTTTCCGGTAAAGATGGCGGTGTAAACAGCGGAAATGTTGTACTGTGTGTTATGAAACTGAAATTCTGTGATAATATGTGCAAAATAGGGCTCTGTTAAGTGTGCTCAATCAATCAATCAATCATGTGCCATGCCGGAAAGCGTGGGCGGTCATGACTCTCCATTTCACTCGATCACCAGTGTCGTGGATCAGCTCATTGTTCCTGTCTCGTCCATGCCATGTGGCCAAGCCATCCAGGTATTTTCCTCTCGGTCTTCCTCTTGGTCTGTTCCCCTCGATCTTGCCAGTTGTCACTAAGTTCTCCAATCCATTTCTTCTCATAACGACCAAAAAATGTTGACTGTCTACGTTTAATTTCTCTAATCAGTTTACGATGTTCATTTGTCTCCTGTAGTACTTGGTCATTGGTTTTTCTGTCTGAACATGGTATTCTTTGCATTTTCCTCAGAAACCACATTTCTGCAGCCATCAGATGCTTTTCAGCTTGACTGCTCATTGTCCAAGTTTCACATCCATACAAAAGAACAGGCTCTATGTATCCCCTCAACACTCTTTTTCTCGTTTCAATTGACATCTTCTTATTGGTCAGAATGTTTTTCATCTTGCTAAAGGCTACTTTCGTCATGGCGATTCTTGTTCTAATCTCTTCAAGGCATCTCCCATCAGATGTTATAACTGTTCCAAGATAATTGTACCGATTCACTTGTTGAAGAATATTTCCATTTACTTGTATATTACATTGTGCTACTATTAAGCAAACATTTGCAGTTAAGGTTGATAACACAACAGGCTGAAAAATATTGGAGGACGTAACTGTTCAAATACACATGCTTAAGGGGGAAAAAAGAGGAGAATAAGTTAATGAGAGTAACACCGGAAAACGATTCAGCTTTATATCTAAAAATGCATCACTAGACATCTGTAGCTTTGGCCAAAACGAAGCAGTAAGTATGAACTGTATGAAAGCATTCATTCATTCAGTAGCATGTCCTTTGCAGAACCTCGCTCCCATAACAACCTTCCGGAAAACTTCTCGATCACAAGCAAGACGTTCTGCGTCCGATACACCCATCTGGAGATCGGCCGCTACATAGTGCACCAATCTTCTCTTTGGCTTTCCTCTTCCTCCCTTCTCAGGCATATACACCTCCATTATTGTTCTATCCAATCTTTCATGACGTTTCAAGTGACCAAAATAACTCAATGTTCTTTGTTTTATCGTCTTTAATAGCCAACCTTCTTCAATATTCAGCTCTTGAAGTACGGATGCATTTGTTCTTTTCTTTATCCAAGATGTTCTTAAAACTCGTCTATAGCAGTTATATTCAAGGGCATTTATGCGCTGTTCAGCTTGTTTAGTAAGTGTCCATGTCTCACAGGCGTATGTTGCAATGGGAAAGATGCATGCTCTTAAAAATCTAATTTTTGTAGTTCTATCTGTCCCATTCCATAATTTATTCAGTTGTTTTAGTCTTTGAAGAGCAATAGATAGCCGTCGTTTAATTTCTTTCATTGTGTCACCATTGTTGGTAATCAATGAAACAAGATATCGGAAATTCGAGTATTATTTCAATAAAATAATATGAAAACATACAACATAAAAATACCAGAACAATCAAATCATCTTTTACATGATCGGCCTCTTCGTATGGCTTCATTTGGTTTGTATATCATTGCTTCATGTGATGTACTGTTAGTTGGTAGCCTAGTTATATGACAAACCCATCTAACTTGCTGTTTTCTGATGAAACCTAACGCTGTTATAACCCTACTTTTGTCCTGATTTACCATTTTGGATTTTGTTTCTTCTTGATATATTAATTATTCATCTTAGGAATCTAATTTCTTTTGTAATTTTGGTTGGTGTTAATGATATTATACTTCTTAAGAACTTAAAGCTCTTTACTTGTTTAAGTGGGTGTCCTTTAAATCAGTGGTTCACCATATTTTCAGAACGTCATTCTACCCCCCCCCCCCCCCACCCCTTTTCGTATTTCCTCCCTATAAATCCTCCCTCCCGCCCCTACACAGTATACATAAAAATAGAAGCTTAATTTATTAACACATACTACAACAAGTCTAGACGTCTACATAAAACTTGATTTGCGTGTCTATTTTGATATAAAATGAATTTAAGAAGGACGAGAAGTACATAACTCTAAAGTATGGAAAAAAAATCAAGTAATCGGTTCTTGTTTTATCTTGATCTTAAATTAATCTTAATTCTCCCCTCCCCCTCCTGGAAACCCTAAAATTCCCCTTTCAAGGGGGGGGGGGGGGGAATTCCCCACCGGTTGAGAACCACTGTTTTAGATGAATCTCTTTCTGTTTCTTCTATGGTTATGGTCATTACCTCTATTTTACTAATGCTAATTTTAACCTCCGTGACGTTTAACTACAAAAATTAATTTTTAAGAGAATGCATCTTTCCCATTGCAACATACGCCTGTGAGATCTGGACACTTACTAAACAAGCTGAACAGCATATAAATGTCTTAGAATACAAATGTTATAGACAGGTTCTAAGAATATCCTGAGTAAAGAAAACAAATGCATTCATACTTCAAGAGCTAAATAGTGAAGAGGGTTGGCTATTAAAGACGATAAAACGAAGAAAATTGAAATAATCTCGTCACTTGAAACGTCATGAAAGCTTGAAGAGAGCAATAATGGAGGGGTATATGCCTGGGAAGAGAGGAAGAAGAAGGCCAAGGAGAAGATGGGTGCAAGATGTGGCGGATGATCTCCAGATGTGTGTATCGGACGACGCGAGAAATCTTGCTTGTGATCGAGAAGTTTTCCGGAAGGTTGTTATGGGAGCGAGGTTTCTGCAAAGGACATGCTACTGAATGAATGAATGACGTGCAAAATCTCCAAAGTATTCGAGTTTAATAGACATGGTCCTGTTTGTGAGTCAGTTCTCATTGATAGTTGAGATGCTATAAAATGTTAGGCTGCTACTGACATAAAGAAACATTTCGCATTAAAATACGAGGGTAAATTAATAAGTAAGTCACAAATGGCTGTGAAAAATAACTAAAGATGATAACAACTTGAAACCAGTTTATTTTTATACATACATTGTCCCTTTATTTTTTAACATAATTTCCACCAACATTGATGCACTTATCCCATCGTGTTATCAGTCCTCCCAAACCGGCTACTTAGAACTGCATGCTCTGTTTTCTAAAGCACGTTTTCACTTCACATTCATCTTCGGCGTCATTCGCGAAATGTCTCCCGCCAAGGTAGGTATCCTGTTTATGCTGACAAATGTTTGTCCCGTAAAGTGGTGCACAGCTGGGTAGAAAAAGTTACGGGGCGAGTCAATAAGTAAGTCACACAGTTCTGTGGAATAGCAGGTAAATGAAAACAAAGCATCAGTTCTATGGAGGCGGTTTGGGAGGACTGATAAAACGATGGGATAGGTATATCAATGTTGGTGGAAATTATGTTGACAAAAAATAAAAGGGACAATGTATGTATAAAAATAAACTGGTTTCAAGTTGTTATCATCTTTAGTTATTTTTCTATAGTCATTTGCGACTTACTTATTAATTATCTGGTTGTTTAGGGATTTGAAATGTAAATATTGAGCACAACCCACTACTGGCAACGCTTATCGTATTCTGGTATGAACCTAAGGAGTATCTACGTCAATATGGAAGCACTATACTAGAGTTTCGCTCTCGTTTGAGTTCGTCAGTAGTGCATATCCCTGACCGGATCCGGAAACAAGCCCCGGATCACTGGCGTGTGAAGCGGGTGTGTAACCACGCGGCACGCGCTGGACACGCCAAATTATCATAACAGAATATCACAACGTCACCCATCGTAGGCCATGCTCAAGATTGCCCAATCGCCGCGACTGACGTTCGTCAATAGATGTGGACCCGAACGATCAGGACTTCTCACTGGCAAGGAACACCAGGCCTCCTAAAATCCAGTGAGCAATAATCAAATTGATTATTTGATTGTTTAGGGATTTGAAATTTAAATATTGAGCACAACTCACTACTGGCAACGCTGATCGTACTCTGGTATGAACGTAAGGCCTATCCACGTCAATATGGAAGCACTATACTCGAGTTTCGCTCTCGTTTGAGCTCGTCAGTAGTGCATATCTCTGACCGGATCCGGTCACACACACACACAATATTTATTTCTGATTAATTATTTGGTTGTTTAGGGATTTGAAATGTAAATATTGAGCACAACCCACTACTGGCAACGCTTATCGTATTCTGGTATGAACCTAAGGAGTATCCACGTCAATATGGAAGCACTATACTCGAGTTTCGCTCTCGTTTGAGCTCGTCAGTAGTGCATATCCCTGACCGGATCCGGAAACAAGCCCCGGATCACTGGCGTGTGAAGCGGGTGTGTAACCACGCGGCACGCGCTGGACACGCCAAATTATCATAACAGAATATCACAACGTCACCCATCGTAGGCTATGCTCAAGATTGCCCAATCGCCGCGACTGACGTCCGTCAATCGATGTGGACCCGAACGATCAGGACTTCTCACTGGCAAGGAACACCAGGCCTCCTAAAGTCCAGTGAGCAATAATCAAATTGATTATTTGATTGTTTAGGGATTTGAAATTTAAATATTGAGCACAACTCACTACTGGCAACGCTGATCGTACTCTGGTATGAACGTAAGGCCTATCCACGTCAATATGGAAGCACTATACTCGAGTTTCGCTTCTCGTTTGAGCTCGTCAGTAGTGCATATCTCTGACCGGATCCGGAATCAAATCCCCAAACAACCAAATAATCAATTTGATTATTGCTCACTGGATGTTAGGAGGCCTGGTGTTCCTTGCCAGTAGAAGTCCTGATCGTTCGGGTCCACATCGATTGACGGACGTCAGTCGCGGCGATTTATGAATCTTGAGCATAGCCTACGATGGGTGACGTTGTGATATTCTGTTATGATAATTTGGCGTGTCCAGCGTGTGCCGCGTGGTTACACACCCGCTTCACACGCCAGAGATCCGGGGCTTGTTTCCGGATCCGGTCAGGGATATGCACTACTGACGAGCTAAAACGAGAGCGAAACTCGAGTATAGTGCTTCCATATTGACGTGGATAGGCCATAGGTTTATGCTAGAATACGATCAGCGTTGCCAGTAGTGACTTACTTATTAACCTACCATCGTAACAAGATAATGCTAGTTAACGGTACTAAGTAACAATGAAGATGAAACTATTATATACGTGAAATAATACTTAACATTCAGTACTGCAGGGTACAGGCTCCCAGGTCGACCCAGCGTAGCATGTCTATCAAGAATGTATTGGGAAGTAAAGGCGGCCGGGGTGATGCTGAATTCATAACCCACTGAGAGCCGATGGACCTGTGACAATATGGGTTTAGAATCGTATGCCCGATGCACCCTAACGCGTGTAAAAGCGTCTTATTCTGTACCTTTTTAATGCTTGACATGGCTGTGTTTTACAGCTTGATCACATTTGCGTTCCAAATAGTTAAACATGTT
The DNA here is from genome assembly GCA_014155875.1 of Cepaea nemoralis. NCBI lineage: Eukaryota > Metazoa > Mollusca > Gastropoda > Stylommatophora > Helicidae > Cepaea > Cepaea nemoralis. Next base: position 580,824 of record JACEFZ010005877.1, on the reverse strand, counting down.
AATGAACTGAAAACCCAATTTGTGTAAAAAAAGATGTAATCCTTATATTCAGAAAAGATGGAACGATTGTGGTGTGCAAGGACACACACACACACACACACACGCACGCACGCACGCACGCGCGCGCGCACGCACGCACGCACGCACACACACACGCACGCACGCACGCACTCACACGCACGCACACACACACACACACACACACACACACACACACACACACACACACACGGGTGTATTGTTACACCCAATTTCAATAAAATAATGTATAAGGCTGTTTTTAAAGCCAACAAGAATACTGTTAATCCGGTCATTGTATTGGGGATATCAACTTCGGTCCATTAGCAATGTTCCCCAATATTCTCCAATGGGTTGCTTGGAAGGAATAATGGAGATAATCAAGTCTGCCGAAATGATGTCCCAATATGTTATCTAAATGATACAATCATACTGGATACAGAATTCATGTATAACTTTCTATGGGACATACGCTCACCAAGTTTGAGGTATTCAAAGATAAAGATGAGAAATATGTTTTGAAAATGAAACCACCCTTGCATAAAGAGATCATTTCTTGACGTTTACTGTCCTGGCTGAATTTCAATGAGTCTCAACTCAACCCATGAATGTAAACGCTGAGCATATGAATTTTGAAATATAACAGACTTATTATATACATGAAATCTGTCCCGACTCTTAAAAAAAAAAACAAAAAAAACAAAATCTATTTTTAAAAAAAAGCTTGGACTTGGCTTCCAAGCCAACCCAGCTTAAAATAGGTCGTAGGAAATGTTTTGGGTGTGATATCATGACACGGAGAAGCATCGACATCAGACATGATTGGCTGTAAACGAGACAGAGGCTTGGGGACGGACATGATGACCAACACCATACGCAAGGATTTTAATAATAATAATAATAATAATAATAATAATAATAATAATAATAATAATAATAATAATAAGAAGAAGAAGAAGAAGAAGAAGAAGAAGAAGAAGAAGAAGAAGAAGAAGAAGAAGCAGAAGAAGAAGAAGAAGAAGAAGAAGAAGAAGAAGAAGAAGAAGAAGAAGAAGAAGAAGAAGAAGAAGAAGAAGGAGGAGGAGGAGGAGGAGGAGGATGAGGAGAAGAAGAAGAAGAAGAAGAAGAAGAAGAAGAAGAAGAAGAAGAAGAAGAAGAAGAAGAAGAAGAAGAAGAAGAAGAAGAAGAAGAAGAAGAAGAAGGACATTGCCAAGAAAAACATAGACAACGTGAAAGTACGTAGCTAAAGATTTTAATAACATTAAATATAATTGTACCGTAATAAAGATAAGGAACTCTTTACACGTCTTAGACGCATTGGGAATATGGAGATCGACTCATACGTTTATAGATTATTCGGCACTCTGCGGTGATGTGGTTAATATCTGGACGGCCGCCGTTACTTTCCAACAAATTCCTCACTATGCATATTAGGCTGGATCGACCCAGAAGTCCAAGTCAGTTTTCAAAATCAACCTCGACGCGGATTCGAACCCATAACTACCAGACCGACAGGCAAAGTCAAGCCACTACACAACTGCGTCTCTTTAAATAGATGAATTAACATTCAGATGTGAGAAAAGCTTGTGCCCATGAAAGGAACGACTTTTGCTGGAAAAACGCAAAATGGAGTCCTGTCAATTTCTATATTTTAGGAGAAACCAAAAGTCTCCATGGTAATTCCGATGACTACGGCCAGGGGCGGATCAAACACGTGGAGAAATGACATTGTTACACGTTCAGATAGAAAATTGTAAAGTCCTCCATCAATTATTTAACGGTCAATGGCATGACCTTTCGTGACATACATTTTTATCACCTGAATCAGTGACGGATTTCGTCAGGTCAGTAATAGTGACAATGCGGTTATTAAATTATTAAAGGCACTTCAAAAGTGGACTAAATTGTTTGGTTAGTCACAGAATGTGGGAGGGGGGGGGGGGGAAGACGCTGCCTTATGTACTATTACAACCAGCTCAATATTTCCCGCACGGCGTGCTGGTGTGTAGGGGAACGAGCAGACTGTGAAATTAGCTCGATTTGCGCATGCGTAGCTGGATGAGGTATTGGTACACAGTAAGGCAGACATGGTCAGGGTCCATTAGGATCATATATTTGGAGTGGGAGAACATATCATTGCCTGTAGAGAACAGTAGGGCAGAGAGTAACACGAGGTTCTGGCCGACACTCGGTGACAACAGCAAACAATGCTGATGCTGACTGCGACGTGCTGTAAAGGATATGCAACTAAGTTTTAACTAGTAATATTGGCACTCTTCCCTGGCTGTTGAAGATGAGGACGATGGACATTTTCGAGTGTCCTCAGTTATGTGATGTCGGTTCTTAACTCAACTGAACTGAACTCAAACAACAGTTAAATATTTAACTGTTGTTGCTACTGCTGATGTGGTTGTTATTTCGTGAAATATCCAATATGCGTTTGCCTCAATGAAAAGTCCGTGGATAAAGGATATAAGCCAATCCACTGTTGAATCTGTTAAAGCAATATTGCAATATCGAGCAATTATTAACTATGACATGTAACGGGGAATTGAGATTCAATAAGAAAATAATGTCTAATTGAAAAACAAAATCAATGATAGGATAATGACAATGCGTGCTGTTGTGTATTTAAGAAATCGGCCACATCCTCTTAAACCACTTTTTGCCTTAAAGGTCTACATGGCAAGAGATTCGACTTTGGGATGATAAATCGTCTTATTCAAACTGCCATAACTGGCATAGTCTTATAAATCAAACTATAGTTACAACATCAATACAGTAGTTTCCCTATGCAGTCTCTTGTCATCTGATATTAATACAATATGTCTGCTATCATATTAATTACCCAATAACTACTTTTAAGTCATAACTGTGACGCACGACTACTTCACATTTTCCGCCATTCATATTTTGTTGAGTCCAAACCTACTGGTGTGTTTGGAACTGAATCTGTTAACGCTATCTTTTCTACCGCTTGTATGCCTTTACCGTTTTCTTACACGGTATAATCGCGACAATAATACAGAATTCATCCACGACTGACGATCGAGTGACTGACCATGCTCATTAACATGGCTCATGATGATGAACATTGTTATTACACAGGCACAAGACGTTGACGACATATCAGATTTATGGAGCCTCGGTCACTTGTTGTCACAATTATTAACATCAGTCACTGATAAAAGCCAATGGTTGTTACACTGATCTGTCTTCTTCCTATGCAGAACTATTACTAATAAAAAGTAAATTGCATATCCTTTACAGGACGTCGAAGTCGACATCAGCATTTTTTTTTGCTGTTGTGATCTCTTGGAGGGTATAGCAGAGTCCATGGGAATATCGATACATGAAACCCATAACCGGGCACTCTCACGATATTTATACTTCACCTCGACACGGCAAGGTACAAGAGGACCACGATGAGATGAGATGAGATGAGATGAGATGAGAGATCTCTTGGCAAGTTTACGTTCAGCAGTTTGCCATTGCTTTCTGAACGACCGGCACCCATAACAATTCGTAAAAATAAAACCCGCGGGTATGCGAGATTACGGACTGCGTTTGTAACCTGCTTCGCCACAGAACTGGCACTACTATACAAACAGAATACAATAAATCAAGCGACTATAAGAAAACAAAAGTGCCACACCAGGGGCAAATACTGCCATTAGAAAGAAGTAACGAAACAAAAAGTCATGTCCAAGACATCCACAGACAAAATTCCCACGTGAAGCATCTTGTAATTAAAACAAAATCCTCTTGTTTCCCCATTAATTGTATAGTGTCTTTTTATCTGTCTAGATTGACCGAGAGATGGAATTTCTGAACGTCGGAACCTTGTTTACTGCGGGATTCCTTCATCAGACACAACGCAAACTGAGATTTAACAGTGATGGTAGAGTCAGGACGTACGCCAAACGTTTCTCCTCTAGTGACAGTTCCTTTAGGGTATCACCGTTTGAAGAAGTAGCAAGAAACGTTTGCTTTAATGTTGAAAGGTAAAATTCGGATCCAAATTGTGCATGAAAACTATATGCCCCTCGCTTTCCGGTGATAGGCCGTATTTCCGGTCTATAAGTATTGTTATAACCTCACAAACAGCTTTCAATCACACACTTGTCAAGCCCATTGCAAGGACACAAATGCGTAACTTATATATGACTGGTAACTGGCCTTCTTGATAGTGTGTAACATGGAGTTATACCTTCCCATAGCACAACGCCTGGGCTGAATTTAGAGACCTTGTTGTGCCTATGCAGCATGATCTCTCTCTCTCTCTCTCTCTCTCTCTCTCTCTCTCTCTCTCTCTCTCTCTCTCTCTCAGCCTCCATAGTTTACTCAATAGGAAAATTAACACCAAGACGTCTAGGACAAGACAAGCTGCAGAAGCTGCCGGATCAGCAAAACAATACTCTAAGTGTCTGCATGTCGGAACTTCCATCGTAGACCGGTTGCCGACCAAAGCTTAGGGCCTAGTCTGCCCTGCTATGACATTTAATCTTTAGGTTGCATTTCGTAGCACCAGGATACGGCGTGTACTCTCCAAATTGCGCCCCTCCGCCCGAAGTCATGGGCACAATACGGGGTTTGAGTTTGGTGAGCGCCGCCCAACATTTGGCGTTAACAGAAAACAGGCAGTACCGTCTATTGTCATACAGTAGCTCAGTCACATCTAAGACTACTAACACAACAACAACAACAACAACAACAACAACAACAACAACAACTACTACTACTACTACTACTACTACTACTACTACTACTACTACTACTACTACTACTACTACTACTACTACTTTAAAAAGTCGCTTAAAAGTCGACAGGGTCGACTTCATTGCACCGAGTTTTATCCCATATGGCTCGGTCGCTTACCGCAGCACGGAAAGCGTCGCACAAAGCACGAACTCCGTAGCTTTTAGCGACGACCCACAGGAGTCTCCGAAACATTTAACTCGTAAGCCGAAGGGTGCGGCCCGGAATCGAACCCGCAACCTTCGGAGCACGAGTCGAACGGCTTGACCACTTCGCCACAGAGACTCCCACTACTACTACTACTACTACTACTACTACTACTACTACTACTACTACTACTAATACTACTACTACTACTACTACTACTACTACTACTACTACTACTACTACTACTACTACTATTACTACTACTACTACTACTACTACAAGTACTACTACTAAGACTACTTGAATATATATATATATATATATATATATATATATATATATATATATATATATATATATATATATATATATATATATATTATATATACACACTAGCTGACCCGGCCCGGCATCGCCCACGCCCTGGAGGGGATCTATCTATCTATCAGTCTGTCTGTCTGTTTGTTTGTCTGTCTGTCTGTCTGGCTGATCCGGCCCGGCTTCACCCAGTCCCTGGTGGGGGAGCATCTCATTTAATTCATATAAGTAGTCATATAAGCTCTCCCGTTCCCGACTATCTGTCTGTCTGTCTATCTGTCTGTCTGTCTGTCTGACCCGGCCCGGCTTCACCCAGTCCCTGGTGGGGAGCATCTCATTTAATTCATATACGTAGTCATATAAGCTCTCCCGTTCCCGACTGTCTGTCTCTCTATCTGTCTGTCTGTCTGACCCGGCCCGGCTTCACCCAGTCCCTGGTGGGGAGCATGTCATTTAATTCATATAAGTAGTCAAATAAGCTTCCGTTCCCGACTATCTGTCTGTCTGTCTATCTATCTGACCCAGCGTGGTTTCGCCCAGCTCCTGGCGCACAGTAACTTAAAAGAATGTCCCTCCACACACCATTCATTATTTTTAATGAAAACTGTTTTTAATCACCGACATGACAGTTGATAAGTTCTTTAAGCAGAAAAAGATGGGTTACAATGTTATGCATTATGCATTATTTTTTTTGAAAACTTTGAAAATGCCTTAAAGATTATATCATTATTTATTATAACTTATATGCCCGAAAATAACTATAGACAAAGAGTTTAACAATAGTGCAAGTAAGTCCAACAATATGACTATAAAGTATATAGAAATTTTATTAAAAGTTATGCCCCTTGAAATAACATTTCTAGAGTGAAGTCCCCCTGCTATATAGAAATTATATAATGAAAAATGAAAAAGTAAATGTTATTAAATAAGTAGAAGATTTTACAATAAGAAACTATTACAGTCGGTTGCACAGGAATGAAAGGAAGACGTGTAGAAAATTTCATCTCAATCGGATGTACCGTTATCGAACGCATCCAATACAAACAAACAAACAAAGTCACATAAACTCTGTTTTATATATATATATCTTCACATCTTCTTTATAGTCTTATCCTTCACAATGTAGGCTTTGCGCTGTGGAGAGGATTAACTCCATCCCTGGTCCCCGCTATACTTCGTTAGTTGCATATCCTTTACAGGACGCTGCACTCAGCACCAGCATTTTTTTGCTGTTATGATCTCTTGGCAAGATTACGTTCAATAGTTTGCCATTGATTTCTGAACGACCGGCACCCATACCATTTCGTAAAAAAACCAACGCAACGCCGTCTTCTGCCAAATCGTGCGCAACTGTATTTTGAACGCGGGTATGCGGGATCACGAAGTGCGTTAGTAACACCTTCGCCACGGAGCGTGCGGTCCCCACTATAGATTGCAGTTATTGACACAATGACCAAACTACCGTCTGTCAAGATGACAAGGTGCCAAGAAAATTCATACTGTAAGCGAACGTAGCGCACGCGCGCGCACACACACACACACATGCTCACACACACACACACACAAACACACACACACATACACACACACGTATACAAACACATATAATTGTCATGCTGCAGGCGAACATTTGCGTGCGTGCATGTATTTGTATGCGTTCGCCTTCAGTATGAAATGTTTGCTAATCGTACTGTGCACATCCTCTTGAGTCCATACTTGTTTGGTCACATTTGAGTTATGAAACCTGTTGATACGACCTGGACTTGTAACTCACATGTGAGTTATTAAGGATGTTGATACGACCAGGACTTGTATCTCACATTTCAGTTATGAAGGCTGATGATACGATCATTACCTGTATTTCACATTTCAGTTATGGAGCCTGTCGATACGACCATTGCTTGTAACTCATATGAGAGTTATGAAGGCTGTTGATACGACCAGGACTTGTATTTCACATTTGAGTTATTGTCAAAGAATCAGCCACTCTCGAGTCTGCTCAATAACATTCATGCAGTAATTTCCCCTCCATCCCCTATAAGGGATACTACTGATATTCCCTGGTGATTAGTAATAAGTCATATATATATATCCAAATTGTGCATGAAAACTATATGCACAAACTATATGCATATATATATATATATTATAATTATTACATTGATATATACCTATCTTGTACTAGTATGTCTTTCTTTCTACAAGTGTTCATCTTGCAAGAGTAAGGAATCCCTGTTGTACTCTCCATCACTGACTGACTGGCTCCTTGCCGTCTTGACAGACGATTGTGTGTATAATAGATTTATACCTCTCCATAACGCAAAGCCTGGGCTGAATTTAGAGACCATGTGTTGCCCATGCATCATTATCCGTTTCTCGGCCTGTCTAGTTTACTCCAGAGGAAAGGTAAACCAATACGAATGGAACAAGACAAGCTGCAGAAGCTGCCGGATCAGCAAAGCAATGCTTAAACAGTCCGCCTGTCGGAGCTTCAATCCTAGACCAGTAGGAAACCAAGGCTTAGAGCCTGGTCTGCCCTGCCATGACATTTAGTCTTTAGGTTGCATTTCCTCGCACTACGATAAGGCTTGTACCCTCCCAATTGCGCTCGTCCGCCCAAAGCGGTTGGCACAATGAGGGGTGTCGGGTTCGGTAAGCGTCGCCCAACATTCGGCGCTAACAGAAGCAGGTAGTACCGTCTACTGTCATACGGTAGCTCAGTCATATCTAACTAAAACCTGACATACAATCCAGCACTAGCGTTGACTGAGCAATGTGTGTGTGACGTAGAAGTTTTACGTTTTGTTACTAACCATCGCCAGTTGTTAATCTTTAATGGAAGGGAGCTGATGGACTGTTATCTATGAAATCCTAGAAAATCTTTTCTCTATAAGTTGACCTGTTTCTATTTGGGAGTCTTGGCCTATTAGCAAGGTAAGCATTTAATCTATCATCCTGGGTGGTTAGTCAGACCTGAAACACCATTTCCTATGAATGAAGGAATAAATGAAAGTGCTGTAATCTCATTTCTACCCTGATAGGTCAATCGTCAGTTAGGCCGGGTGGAGAAATAGTTAGAAATCTTTCAACATTGTGTTCTATTAGTTTTCTTGGGCTCTTTCGAATCCTGAATCTTGTAGGAGGTAGACTATCGCAAGAATTCACTTGAAATGTAACTCTACGGGCGAATATAAATCGTTTGACTTCTTTCTCGGAGAGTATAGATCTTCTCATCATCCATTGGGTTATTTTGGCATCTATTTTCCTTAAGCCGATATAACATACAATGAGGACTTGTTCTGAGGGAAGGATGAATTTGTATCACTATTTCGATTCTATGTAGGATACCTATCAAAGGCCAATGGTTCTTTGTCTCGGATCATTCTGGGAAAACTACCATTTTTTAAAGGAGGAATGGGATCTGGTTGTGGCAGATCGTTTGTTGATCTGTTCTTTTGCGATCCGAAGCAGGTCTTGAGTTGGAAATCAGTGGTTAATAAAGATGAGAATTAACGTCTAGATATGGCTGGAAATAATCACCTGGTTCTCCTTTTGTCTATTACGGTATCCCCCTTTTTCTACACATCCGTCATTCAAATTGATTGAACGATCCATAGCTATTAACGTGAGCCGAAATCAGGAGTTATCAGAATCCTGAGAAAATGAACACCAAGTTGCTGTATCGTTGACTGCATTGTGTGTAGAAATTGAAAAAGTCGACCTTCGTCTATTTAAGTGTAAACCGTCATTTCAAGCGAGCGAAAAAAAAACAAAACACGGTTATTCTGTTTTTCGGTTACTTCAGAGTTCAAACACCTACACACATTCACTTACAATGTTTAACTTGATCCATCACATTTATTCTCACACTCGTCTAGTTATTCCTTATTAAAATTATAATTATAATTTTAACATACTCTTTTGTTTATTCACTGAACGAGTGTGAACTTGTGTCGTGGTTGATCCATCTTGCGTCTGATTCTGATCTTGCTATATGAGTTAGATTAAACTAGCTTCGTATTCTACACTTCTCTAATCAATGCACAACATTCCCTTGGGTGTTATCAATGTGCAAACGGTTTTCTGAGTGTGTGAAGGATAGGTTAGGACAATTAACGTTCAATCTATTTTATGAAATAGTCAACTATCCTGGATTAGATCATAGGATCTCTTTAGATCCTATGACAATTAAAAAGCCTGTTCAAACGACAACTACTTGTAACTCACATTGGTTGTTGATTTATCCTTAAACTCCCACCCTGATTGAAGAAGTAAAGACGTGTGACCCTAAATGCGTCGATCTCTTTAACTGCGTCGTTCGTTCAATGCCAGACTGCACCTCCAATCCGATAGACGAACATTGGGAGCAAACGTCAAGCCAACCCCCAATGTGAAGATGGCTGCTGATCTGGTTTATTTGCAGTTTGATGCATTTCCTTGAGTTAAAAATGCTTTTACTTTGAATTCAGGACAAGCAGCAATATGTGATAATAACTGGTAATATTAATGAACAACAAAAGCTGAAGTATTAGACACGATTAACAAAGAACCAAAGGTATGAGATATAGACAAATTTAAAGAAGGGGAAGAGAGAAAAAGCAAAATATTTACAAAGAAAAAACAGAGAGACCGGCGGATAGAGACAGAAAAGAGAATGAGATGGTTTGTTCATGCATACGTGCGTTTGTGAGAAACGTTGGCCAGCAAACAGATGAGCGTGTGTCTGAAAGATACAGAGAGAGTGTTTGTATGAGCTGAGCGAGAGAGAGAGAGAGAGAGAGAGAGAGAGAGAGAGAGAGAGAGAGAGAGAGAGAGAGAGAGAGAGAGAAAACAAGGTAGAGAAAGAGATGATAGAGGACAGAGAGAGAGGGAGAAAGAGAGAGAGAGAGAGAGAGAAGAGAGAGAGAGAGAGAGAGAGAGAGAGAGAGAGAGAGAGAGAGAGAGAGAGAGAGAGAGAGCAAATATGTGTACAACGCTTTATTGTAACCCAGGGAAAAGTCAACAGACTGGAAGATGGTGTGACGAGTGCTGGCCACAAAAGCCAGAAGATAGTGCACTTAAAGAATCAGGGGATCTGTGCAGACAAAATTCACGAGATATCGGGCAATGGAAAGATGGGAAAAGGGGCGTCGGAGTGGGGGGAATTTCAATAGGGTCACGCTCTTTGAAGTGAAGGTTTGAGAAATTTGATTAAAAAGAGGCTCTTGTTGGGGGAGGGTAGTGGTGACGGTTGGGAGGAGGAGTGTGTGTGAGAATGATTGTACGGTTCAAACATTATTAGCAGACATCACGATGACAAGACAGTGCGGCATGCCGAAAAACAGACATGTTAACGGATTGACGAAATGACGATGAATGATTGATAGGATGAGTGGATAGATGTATGGATGGGAGACAGACAGCAATCGGAGAGACAGACATGCCGACAGACAGACAGACAGACAGACAGACAGACAGACAGACAGACAGACAGACAGACAGACAGACAGACAGACAGACAGACAGACGGACGGACGGACGAACGCAGGGACGGGCGGGCGGGCGGACGGACGGACGGACGGACGGACAAACAGACAGACATACATACAGACAGACGGGCGGGCGGGCAGACAGACAGACAGACAGACAGACAGATAGACAGACGGACGGACGGACGGACGGACGGACGAACGGACGGACGGACGGGCGGGCGGGCGGACGGACGGACGGACGGATGGACGGACGGCTTCGGTATCATGACGGCTCTGTGTTGCATGCGCAGGCCGGATTAATTGGCTACTGGTCTGTTAGAGTGTCTTTGAGAAGAACGGTCTGCGTTTGGGATTAAGGGTGTTGGTGAGAAAAAGGATTTCTTGCACAGAATATTCACACGTAAATGTGACTTGTTTATAGTAAGAAATTGTTATCACGACACAAGGTACTTAAGTTGGTCGATTATTGTCTAAAGCTAACTTAGAATTGTGTGACAAAGAGATTGCATTGAGATTTGTGCAGACACATCTGTGTGGAGTGTGAAGGAGGTATTGTAAGATGACATGCGAGAAATGACATACAGTGGTGCAACAGCAAAAGGGTCTTCTCATGGCTTAGCCTAGGGATGCAGAGGTGTTTCCAAGGCACCAGGGCCGGGTTATATACTGGCCAAGACCTATTGACGCGTCCTCGTCGAGCGTCCTGGGCAACAGGTCCCTTCGGGACGAAAGTCAATAGGATCGCCGATTCCTCCGAAGTCAGAGAGTGTCTGCCTGTACGGCGAGGAACCACCAGTCTGCACACCAATAAGCCAGACATGGGACAACGGACACTCACGCAAGCCTCAGGTCCTGTATGACATCACACTGATGTTGGACAACAGGATGCCTTCATCCGACATACAGGACTTCGCGTTGGAGCTCAAGACAACGAACACAAGCAAGCAAGCAAGCTTAGCCTACACAATAATTAATGATCGTTAAAGTGTTTGAAAAGTTTGGTCACGGTGGATGGACAGATAGCTGGCTAGGGGCACAAGAGGGAATTGAATGGACATGTCTTTGGAACAATTCTCTCGGCACACGTATGAAGGAATAAACATGTCAAATAGCATTTTGATTGGAAATGCTTCATTGCTAATTGCTATAGCAATCATTACAAATGCAATTGAAATATCTATTTTCCACCTTCAGGTAAGACATTGTAAGTGTTGCCGTCAATAAATAAGATTATGCTTAAATTGATTTGGAAATCTCAAAAGGGGTACTTGCAGGTCCGTTTCTAGAAGACATGAGAATGTGAATGCTGCATCACACTGTGGAGTTCTTTAAATGTTTCCGGATGTAGTACATTAAGAAAACGCCCCGGTCTGCTAATTAGAGAGGTACGACTCCAGCACATCAATGTCAAACAACATACAGAGAACAATGAACAATCAGAGTTGCAAATCCTTCAACATTCGCAATACAGTTAAAAAACACCCGTCAGATGCTGGTGAAGTTTAACATAACATGCTGCAAGTTTGGAATCAATGACACATTGATAGAATATATACGTCATTAGTTCATTCAGTACCATGTCCTTTGCAGAACCTCGCTCCCATAACAACCTTCCGGAAAACCTCTCGATCATAAGCAAGATGTCCCGCGTCTGATACACCCATCTCGAAATCATCCGCCACATCCTGCACCCATATTCTCTTTGGCCTTCCTCTCTTCCCAGACATATACCCCTCCATTATTGTTCTCTATAAACTTTCGTGACGTTTCAAATGACCAAATTAGTTCAATTTTCTTTGTTTTATCGTCTTTAATAACCAGCCTTCTTCAATATTCAGCTCTTGAAGTATGGATGGGTTTGTTCTTTTCTTTACACAAAATATTCTTAGAACTTGTCTATAACATTTATAATCAAATGTATTTATGCGCTGTTCAGCTTGTTTAGTAAGTGTCCAGGTCCCACAGGCGTAAACTATATACGTAGTCGTGAATAATATGAGAAATAGAAGGGACAATAAATGTGATAATAAATTAAATTGCTATGTGTATCTAATCAATATATACACATATCCATATCTAACCTACTCAGTGAACTCTCCTAGAATTTTTATCAAAGGTTATTGCTTCTGTAAAAGTGGACTAAAGGAACAGCCCATACCATTACCGAAAATACAAAACACTAATTTCACGTGGGACATTTTTAATCTGTCCACAGTTGTTTGTATAGTGAACTGGATGTTTAGAAAAATGGAGGCCGGCCGGTTGCTGAACTAGCTGGCTTTGCCTTATGTAGTACTGTGTGTACAACTGCAGGTGTTTTAGTGACTGCCGCGTCTATCATCAAAGAACTGTAATTTTAATGGCGGACTGCTGTGGCATTCCGGCGGCTACCTTATGCATGTATGCATGTGTGCGCTGATGGTTTGTCGGGACTTTGTTCCACTTTTCATATGGGACAGTGAGGAGCATTTGGTATGATATTCGCTGGAGCAAGAACGGAGCATTATTGGGCGACCCTTTGCCGTAAATTTGGAACCGCGATTAACGACTACAGAAGCACTAACACATAGGTCGATCTTGAACACAGTGATTCAAACATAGACACAGTGTAATTATCTGAAGATTTAAACATTTTCAACAAAGTCAGCTTTCAGAAAAAAAAGGAAAAAAAAAACGGTATACCTTTTAAGGCGGAATAGCTTTAAGATACAATGTTCACCCCTCTTCGAAAAGAACAGAAACGCATTCCGGTGTGCACATTTGTAAGATAGGAAAACCTTGGATACTATTTTATTTGACATGATTGCCCAGGTCTTGGGGGTTCGCACTAGATATACGTAATTACTGGCTCCTGGTGATAGCCGAGAATCACCAGGCAAATATGACAACATAGATGATATGGTTGCAGCTGGATGTAATCACCTCTTTATTTAGCACGCTCACACAAACAACACACACGAGGTGTCTTCAAATGACAAACCTTAACTTTTTTGTTTGATTGAATATATTCCAAAAAAGTAAGGAACAAATCTATAATTTGTCGATGTAGATTACTACTGCATTCAATGCAAGTCCCCCAGCGCCGATAAAATGCTTGGATTCCTGTAGAAAAATTGACCCTGGGGCTACTACTCGGTATCCATGACCCAGTCGTGAACAAGCTGGTCACAGAAGTCACCGGTCTTGAAGCTTTCTACTCCAATCATACACTTGCTGGACTGACAGGCATGCATCACCTATACACTTGCTGGACTAACAGGCATGCATCACCATACACTTGCTGGACTGACAGGCATGCATCACCATACACTTGCTGGACTGACTGGCATGCATCACCATACACTTGCTGGACTGACAGGCATGCATCACCATACACTTGCTGGACTGACAGGCATGCATCACCATACACTTGCTGGACTGAACAGGCATGCATCACCATACACTTGCTGGACTGACAGGCATGCATCACCATACACTTGCTGGACTGACATGGCATGCATCACCATACACTTGCTGGACTGACATGGCATGCATCACCATACACTTGCTGGACTGACAGGCATGCATCACCATACACTTGCTGGACTGACAGGCATGCATCACCATACACTTGCTGGACTGACAGGCATGCATCACCATACACTTGCTGGACTGACAGACATGATATCACCATACACTTGCTGGACTGACAGGCATGCATCACCATACACTTGCTGGACTGACAGGCATATATCACCATACACTTGCTGGACTGACAGGCGTGCATCACCATACACTTGCTGGACTGACAGGCATGCATCACCATACACTTGCTGGACTGACAGGCATGCATCACCATACACTTGCTGGACTGACAGGCATGAATCACCATACACTTGCTGGACTGACAGGCATGCATCACCATACACTTGCTGGACTGACAGGCATGCATCACCATACACTTGCTGGACTGACAGGCATGCATCACCATACACTTGCTGGACTGACAGGCATGCATCACCATACACTTGCTGGACTGACAGGCATGCATCACCATACACTTGCTGGACTGACAGGCATGCATCACCATACACTTGCTGGACTGACAGGCATGCATCACCATACACTTGCTGGACTGACAGGCATGCATCACCATACACTTGCTGGACTGACAGGCATGCATCACCATACACTTGCTGGACTGACAGGCATGCATCACCATACACTTGCTGGACTGACAGGCATGCATCACCATACACTTGCTGGACTGACAGGCATGCATCACCATACACTTGCTGGACTGACAGGACATGCATCACCATACACTTGCTGGACTGACTGGCATGCATCACCATACACTTGCTGGACTGACTGGCATGCATCACCATACACTTGCTGGACTGACAGGCATGCATCACCATATTGGACCTTGATTCGCCGATCAATTTCTATAGGTTTCACCCCTTCATTGATAAACAAACGTATAACAGAACGCTGCTCCTATTTCATCATCAATCAGGTACCGTCTCCACAGTGAAGGTTGGCTGTGCTATGTGACGAAAAGAGCTATGATAAGATCTATTGAAGGGAGA
Organism: Cepaea nemoralis; assembly: GCA_014155875.1. Taxonomy (NCBI): domain Eukaryota; kingdom Metazoa; phylum Mollusca; class Gastropoda; order Stylommatophora; family Helicidae; genus Cepaea; species Cepaea nemoralis. Next base: position 565,541 of record JACEFZ010005877.1, on the reverse strand, counting down.
CGATGGTGATAAGAGAAACATACGAGTTCAGACAAAACATACTGAATAATTGTCACCGGGAGTAATGAATAATGAACTGACACAAAGAAGTGCGCACTCTAAATGAACAGAGCAGTAAAAGAACGGTTACAAATGACGTCACTCAAGCGGAGACCGTGGTACCAGACGCATGGCTCTGAATTATAAGTTCGGAAATGGCAAACTATATATTGCCGCCGATATGTTAGTTGTGATAGTTGTAGCATTAATGTGAATTAGTTTAGTGATAGTATGTTTGTGTGATCATGTGCAACAATGTTAATAGTTTAATAAGAATAGAAACGTCGTTTCGTGAAACAACTGACGTCCTGTTATTACTTGCAAAGAGCGTGAATGTCCTTCATCATTATCAGCGACTTCACAACATTCTCAGCAGTTGCGCGAACGCCTTCAATTCCATGGCAGGCTGTAATGGATCTCAAACACTGTCTGTCTCTCGCCCTGACTATAAATTTTGTCACACTGATGTTCGTCCATCTCTTGATGTTATCTTCCCACTTGTATCTTTTGTAAAATTAACATTTCAGTGGATTGATTGATGGCACATTTTACATACAACATCATTCATTAGGAGAAGGTTTGAGAGAATAGCACGTTTAATGCAGACATGAGTAAAGTATAATATGTGAAAGACGGACATTACCAAGTCTATGACACGTGTGAGACGTCAATTAGCTAACTCAGAGTACGCTGGACTCATGCCACAATCTCTACTAACAGATGAAGAAGAATGGGAGGTGGAGGTGGAGGAGGCATAGGAAGAGAAGCCAGGGGATGAGGACGAGAAGAAGAAGAGGATGAGAGAAGGGCGAGTAGGAATAGAAGAAGATGAAGAAGGCGACAAGGCAACAGCAGAGACAGAAGAAGAAGAAGAAGAAGAAGAAGAAGAAGAAGAAGAAGAAGAAGAAGAAGAAGAAGAAGAAGAAGAAGAAGAAGAAGAAGAAGAAGAAGAAGAAGAAGAAGAAGAAGAAGAAGAAGAAAAAGAAGAAACCATGGAGATAATATAAGGTCAGTAATGGCGTTAAAACTAAGCTTCCCTAGTCGGTTGTAGTGATAGATGTTTTAGAGTTTTAGCAAAGGAAGACGAGGTTATAATGGAAGCAACACTCAAGATAAGACACTGTAATCTGGGTAATCTCAGAACCTGGGTCAGGATCTGGCATGGCCCGTAAAGTAAATGTACACGAGACGAGGAACATTGCAAAGTGTGGAGACGTAATTATGTGCAGGGTAAACTTGGGTTGAGATGTAATGAGATAGAGCACCGGGCAGCATTAAAAACTAAGTCCTTAATACTGAGCCATCAACAGTTTGTCTGTTGCCTGTGTCCTTCAGTATCTACTTTTTGCGACTTGTCTCATACTAATTCCGATACATGGTTTCGAGTTTAATTAGTCGTATTAAACCGCACGAAACGGAAGACATGTCAATTGGTGAAGACGTAGTTATGTGCGGAATATTCGTGGAGCGAGAAGTAATGAGACAGAGAATCGAAAAGAATTAAAATGTAACTACTTAATAATGAAGCAGAACAAGTTTTTCTGTTGTATAGGGTGTCCTCCTGCATCTACTGATGCGTTTCGTCTCATACGATTTCTGATAATTGGATACTGCTGTCAAACTGAATATACTTATAAATAAAGCACCCCAGAAACAAGTTAAAGAAATTAAATATCTAGAAAGTGTGATCATAGAAGATGGCAGAATAGACAGAGAAATCTGAAGCAGATGTCACAAACTAAGTGCTCTTATATATCAACTATCACCCATACTGAAACACCCAAATATACCTATGTTCAAAAAACGACAGATAATAATTAACGTATTCACATCAACCCTATGAGACCAATATCAAGCTTAAACATTACCCAAAATCACACTCACGCAAACTCAAAACGTGCGAGATGAGGTGTTTGAGAAGAGCTGCCAACATAACCATCCAAAAACGAGTAAGAAATAATATTATCAGACAGACAGTGGGATAAACACCTGTGCCACAGATAACCAAAGGCAGAAAATCAAACAGTTCGACCATCTCGTTAGAATGAAACACCATCAACTACCAGCACTGGCGCTACATCAAATAAGATCTGATTCGAGAGCAAGTGACCCTTCAGAAGAAAATGGTATGAAGATATTAAAGGCATCATACATCACACGGAATGACCCTATCCAGTACCACCCATTTGCCGTTGAAACGTCAACTATTTCACCCCTACCTGCTTGACGGGAAAAAGTAGAAGCTGATAGTGATAATGATCATCAATGGCTCCGAAATAATTATTCGAATTCAATATCATGCGGTAGACAAGTGGTCAGCCAGCATGCTGACCCGAGCCGGCCCCTGGTCACTATTGGGTATGTGGTGGTCATTTCATATTTATACAGACTAGTTGTCAGTCGATGATTTATGTGGTCATTGTGGTCATGTCATATTTATAGAGATTAGTTGCCAGTCGATGGTTGATGTGGTCATTGTTGTCATGTCATATTTATACAGACTCGTTGTCAGTTGATGATTTATATGGTCATTGTGGTCATGTCATAATTATACAGTCTAGTTGTCACTCGATGGTTAATGTGGTCATTGGGAGTCATGTCATAATTATACAGACTAGTTGTCAGTTGATGATTTATGTGGTCATTGGGGTCATGTCATATTTATACAGACTAATTGTCACTCGATGATTTATGTGGTCATTGGGGTCATGTCATATTTATACAGACTAGTTGTCAGTTGATGATTTATGTAGTCATTGTGGTCATGTCATATTTATACAGACTAGTTGTCAGTCGATGATTTATGTGGTCATTGTGGTCATGTCATATTTATACAGACTAGTTGTCAGTCGATGGTTGATGTGGTCATTGGGGTCATGTCATATTTATACAGACTAGTTGTCAGTCGATGATTTATGTGGTCATTGTGGTCATGTCATATTTATACAGTCTAGTTGTCACTCGATGGTTGATGTGGTCATTGGGGTCATGTCATATTTATACAGACTAGTTGTCACTCGATGATTTATGTGGTCATTGGGGTCATGTCATATTTATACAGACTAGTTGTCAGTTGATGATTTATGTAGTCATTGTGGTCATGTCATATTTATACAGACTAGTTGTCAGTCGATGGTTGATGTGGTCATTGGGGTCATGTCATATTTATACAGACTAGTTGTCAGTCGATGATTTATGTGGTCATTGTGGTCATGTCATATTTATACAGTCTAGTTGTCACTCGATGGTTGATGTGGTCATTGGGGTCATGTCATATTTATACAGACTAGTTGTCACTCGATGATTTATGTGGTCATTGGGGTCATGTCATATTTATACAGACTAGTTGTCAGTCGATGATTTATGTGGTCATTGTGGTCATGTCATATTTATACAGTCTAGTTGTGACTCGATGGTTGATGTGGTCACTGGGCCATGTCATATGTATACAGACTAGTTGTCAGTTGATGATTTATGTGGTCATTGTGGTCATGTCATATTTATACAGTCTAGGTGTCACTCGATGGTTGATGTGGTCATTGGGGTCATGTCACATTTATACAGACTAGTTGTCAGTTGATGATTTATGTGGTTATTGTAGTCATGTCATATTTATACAGTCTAGTTGTCACTCGATGGTTGATGTGGTCATTGGGGTCATGTCATATTTATACAGACTAGTTGTCAGTCGATGATTTATGTGGTCATTGTGGTCATGTCATATTTATAGAGATTAGTTGTCAGTCGATGGTTGATGTTGTCATTGGGGTCATGTCATATTTATACAGACTAGTTGTCAGTTGATGATTTATGTAGTCATTGTGGTCATGTCATATTTATACAGTCTAGTTGTCACTCGATGATTTATGTGGTCATTGTGGTCATGTCATATTTATACAGACTAGTTGTCAGTCGATGATTTATGTGGTCATTGTGGTCATGTCATATTTATACAGTATAGTTGTCACTCGATGGTTGATGTGGTCATTGTTGTCATGTCATATTTATACAGTCTAGTTGTCACTCGATGGTTGATGTGGTCATTGTTGTCATGTCATATTTATACAGTCTAGTTGTCACTCGATGGTTGATGTGGTCATTGTTGTCATGTCATATTTATACAGTCTAGTTGTCAGTCGATGATTTATGTGGTCATTGTTGTCATGTCATATTTATACAGATTAGTTGTCAGTCGATGGTTGATGTGGTCATTGGGGTCATGCAATATTTATACAGACTAGTTGTCAGTCGATGATTTATGTGGTCATTGTGGTCATGTCATATTTATACAGTCTAGTTGTCACTCGATGAGTTGATGTGGTCATTGTTGTCATGTCATATTTATACAGTCTAGTTGTCACTCGATGGTTGATGTGGTCATTGTTGTCATGTCATATTTATACAGACTAGTTGTCAGTCGATGGTTGATGTGGTCATTGTGGTCATGTCATATTTATACAGTCTAGTTGTCAGTCGATGGTTGATGTGGTCATTGTTGTCATGTCACATTTATACAGACTAGTTGTCAGTCGATGATTGATGTGGTCATTGTTGTCATGTCATATTTATACAGTTTAGTTGCTAGTCGATGGTTGATGTGGTCATTGTTGTCATGTCATATTTATACAGACTAGTTGTCAGTCGATGATTGATGTGGTCATTGTTGTCATGTCATATTTATACAGATACAGTCTAGTTGTCACTCGATGGTTGATGTGGTCATTGTTGTCATGTCATATTTATACAGACTAGTTGTCAGTCGATGGTTGATGTGGTCATTGTTGTCATGTCATATTTATACAGTCTAGTTGTCAGTCGATGGTTGATGTGGTCATTGTTATCATGTCATAATTATACAGTCTAGTTGTCAGTTGATGGTTGATGTGGTCATTGTTGTCATGTCATATTTATACAGACTAGTTGTCAGTCGATGGTTGATGTGATCAGTATCACGCTTGTCGCCTTTACTTTCTCGGACATGTCTTGTTGCCGTAGGTCAGCATGGCCAATGGATAAGAATGCGTGATTTTAAACTTCTGGTGTGCTGATGCCGAGAAAAAGGGTTCAACCCCTACACCGGACAGTTGGACTAAAATGTTGAGCTATCGTCCTTGAATTGGGGATGTAAATTACAAGTACCTCTGAAGTCGGAATGGGTTAGCCTGATGGCGAGGGATACTGTTAATAGGGTAAGCTAATCCACACCGGAATAAGTGGACAACTCTGCAGCGGAGCACTCACATGCACTTACAGTCGGAAATGGCTGTCAAAGGCAGAGATGAAAGACCACCATGTGAATGTGGAAGGCAAGGGGAAACCACCACATTATCTTCCAAGACTTCATGGGAAACCATATTTCAGAGTTAGTGAACGACGTTAATGGCTGTCTTAGGACATCCTCGTCCGGCAGGGACAGTCATGAGCCACAGGTGACACCAGACCGTCATCCAGCTACTGATGGCAAAATCATAACTAATTTAAACAAATTTAGAGTAGGAACATGGAATGTTAGGACATTACATGAGTTAGGAAAGTTGACCAATGTTCTAAGAGAGATGGATAGCATGAAAATGAATATACTAGGCGTAAGTGAGATGAGATAGAAGGGATCGGGCAAAATTATAGCTGACAACCACACAATAATCTATTCTGGAAAAGAATGAAAAAGGTGTAGGAATAATATTAGACGAAAAAACAGCCAAATCAATTAATGGATACAGGTGTATTTCAGATAGAGATATTATGATCAAAATCAAAGGTAAACCAATAGACATAAATATTATACAAGTATATGCACCAACAACAAGCAGTAGTGATAAAGAAATGCAACACTTTTACGACGAAATAGAAATGGTGATAGCTCAAATGGGATCACAAGAAATCAAAATAATATTTGGAGATTTTAATGCAAAAGTAGGAAAAGGTAAAATAGAGGATGTAGTGGGGAATTGTGGTTTAGGTACAAGGAATTAAAGAGGAGAACAACTAATAGAATTGGCAAATATCAGTGATATGATAATTGGAAACACATGGTTTAATCACGATAAAAGACGACCATACACATGGAAAAGCCCTGATAAGAAAATACGCAACCAAATTGACTGGATACTAATTAATAAAAGATTTAGAAATGCTTTAATTAATGTAAAGACAATGCCTGGTGCTGACTATAATTGTGATCATGTACCACTATGTGGACAAATAAAAGTAAGATTAAAGAGAGGGAAAAAATGATTAAGAATGTGATACTTAATAAAGAGGATCTGAAAGTAGATAAAGCAATTCAAGAACAATACAGAGTGACTGCGAAACATAGGTACATAGCTAACATACAGATTATAAATGAACAATGGGAAATGTTAAGGGGCTACGTTCATTAAACTAGCAAAGAAATATTACCGGAGAGAAGCCAAATAGCTAAGAAAAAATGGATGAATGAAGCAATGTTAATGCTGATGGACAAGAGAAAACAAGAATATGCTAAGATAAATAAAGAAATAAAAGATAAATGTGTGAAGGCAAAAGACAGTTGGTTAAACGAGCAGTACAAAAACATGTAATTAAATTCCATTAAAGATACACAAAATATGCATAGACAAATCAGTGAGCTCACGGGAAGAAATCAAAAACAGGAAAGATATTATTGGAGGAAGGTGCTATAATGAAGAGGTGGAATGAGTATATAAGAGAATTATATGATGGAGAAAGGGAAGAATTAACAGAAGAAAGTAACTTAAAAGGTCCACCTATTCTAAAAGAAGAAGGCCTCTGACGCTGTAAAACATATGAAGAAAGGAAAAACAGATGGGCCAGATGAAGTGGAAACAAATAGGTATATTAAACTCCTGCGAGAAGAAACGTACTAAAATCAACACGTTGCACATACCTTACAAGGAGATCCATCGTATCGCGATATACGGGTGAAAATCCGAAATCAGAAGCACTCAATAAATATATAAAATGAATAATAAAATAAAATAAAATTAAATAAAATTAAATAAAATAAAATAAATAGAATAAAATAAAATAAGATAAAATAAAATAAAATACACACAAACGCGTACAATACGACACACAGGACGGACGACATTTCGATTCTCAGAATCTTTGTCAAGGACGGGACACCACAGATAGCTAACACAACGAAATACAACTAACAAAGAAAAAAACACGACTATTCCTATGCCATGTGGGGCAGAAAAGGTGGCTTGGCCAGCTGCGAAGGCGCTCGTTGGCTGCAGATTTAAAAGTGGGTTGCAAGATAGGATTTAAGTAGCCAAAAATATGCGAACAGTCAGCTATGAAAATATAAGGGTGTGGGGACAGTTAGGGTGATCGGCTATAGGTCAGTAAACATGAATTAATGGATATATAAACTAAAAAACGGACGACGAGAAGGGGTAGCAGCCAGGGAATTAAATGATATGGAATAGAAAGAAAGAGCAGCGGCTGCAGCAGGATATAACAATATGAATTGGAAACAAATGGTATATTAAACTCCTGCGAGAAGAAACGTACTAAACATCAACACGTTGCACATACCTTACAAGGAGATCCATCGTATCGCGAAATACAAAAGTGGGTTGCCAGATAGGATTTAAGTTGCCATAAATATGCGAACAGTCTGCTATGAAAATATAAGGGTGTGGGGACAGTTAGGTGATCGGCTATAGGTCAGTAAACATGAACTAATGGATTTATAAACTAAAAAAAAAACGAACAACAGAAAAACGGACGACGAGAAGGGGCCAGATGAAATCACAATAGAAGAATTCGAAGTATTATGAGAATTTGGAGTAGATATATTAACCAAAATGTTGAATGATATTTACAGCAGTGGATATTTACCCAGAGATATGCTGACATCTGTATTTATAGCTATGCCAACAAGACCAGGAGCAATTGAATGTGAAGATTTTCGTACGATTAACCTCAAAAACCATATCACTAAGCTTCTGCTCAGAATCATAATGAGAAGAACCAGAAGAAAAATAAAAATTGAAATTAGTGAAGAACAGAATGGATTTGTGGAGGGATATGGCACAAACAATGCAATATATACATTACGGACAATAATAGAAAGGTCTATAGAGAAACAGAAAGACATATATTTGTGCTTCATAGATTATACTAAGGCATGTGATAAAGTAAGGGAGTCTCTGTGGCGAAGTGGTCAAGCCGTTTGACTCGTGCTCCGAAGGTTATGGGTTCGATTCCGAGCCGCGTCTTTCCGTTTACAAGTTAAATGTTTCGGAGACTCCTGTGGGTCGTCGCTAAAAGCTACGGTGTTCGTGCTTTGTGCGACGCTTTCCGTGCTGCGGACAGAGACCGGGCCATATGGGATAAAACCCGGCGCAATGAAGTCGACCCTGTCGACTTTTAAGCGACTTTTTTTTATTTGATAAAGTAAAACATGATGAACTGATTAAAATGTTGGAAGATATTAACGTTGATGGAAAAGATTTAAGAATAATAAAGAATATTTACTGGAACCAAGTAGCAGCAATTAGAATGGGAAATAAAGAGAGTAGTTACGAACAGATAAAGCTAGGAGTACGACAGGAGTGTGTCTTGTAACCAGATATCTTCTCCCTATAAAGCGAAGTAATAATGAGAGAGATCAAAGAGACGCCAAGAATACTAATGGAGTGTATAAGATACATAATATACGCTATGCAGATGACACAGTATTGGTGGCAGATAAGTCAACAGACCTATAAGAATTGCTGGAAATTGTAGTAACAGAGAGTGCAAGGAAAGGACTATCCTTGAATATCAAGAAAATAGTAACAATGGTGATATCAAAGAAAATGGTGACACCAAAATGTGACATAGAAATAGAAGGAAAAATTCTTAACCAAGTGGATAATTTTAGATACCTAGGGGCACTTATAACATCAGATAGAGGATGTACAACAGAGATTAAGAGCAGAATAGGCAAGTAAAAGCCGCATTTCAGAAAATGAAGAGTATCTTATGCAATAGGTCACTGAATGTAAGAAAGATAGTGCTGAAATGCTATGTAGAACCAGTTTTGCTGTATGGCAGTGAATCGTGGAATCTAAATGAACAAATTAAGAAGAAATTAGAAGCAAAAGAGATGTGGTTCCTGAGACGAATGTTGCGAATTCCTTGGACTGCCAGATTAACTAAGAACGACTGCCTGAGACAGGATAATGAAAGTAGAACACTATATACAACAGTAAGAAAGAGACAAACAGCTTTCTTCTGTCATGTGTTGATAAGAGAGGCATTGGAGAACATCGTGACAACTGGAAAGATCGAGGGGAAGAGAGGCAGAGGCAGACCAAGATAAATGATGCTGGATGGATTGAGACGTGTCATGGAGGAATATCATCAGCAGAGTTGATCCAGAACACCAAAGACCGAGATCTGTGGAGAGCCATGAACGCCTACGCCAGCTGGCAGGGCACTTGATGAACATGACAACCCACACGCAAAATTCGGTCCATCAGTACTAGGAGTAGTATTATGGACTTTGCTTGAGTTCAAAGCGAGCGTGCGTTAAAAAAAAAATTCATGTTGCCCATTTTAGCTTGAGTTAACCTAGGAGTTCAGGTTAGTTAAAAACAGGCTCGCCTTTGAAGTGGATCCAAAGACATGACCAGCAGGTCGGCCGGCGTGCGCGCCAGGCCCTTGCGCTACTTGTTGCATCTTGGTAAGACTAAAGAAATCGCTGCCACTGTTCAACATTCAGACTGCAAGGCGCAAACAGCAGATCCTGGATGACAACTGCTCCATGTCCTTTGTCGCACGTTGCGGTCAACTTCCAATTGAAATTGATGTTCCTGGCAATTTTAAATTCAGTATTTTGCTATTGCTTTCTGTTCATCGTTGAAGTAAAAATAAACAGTGTAGGGCTGAGCTCACCATATCGCCGTCAGCGCACGGAAAGATTAAGGGCAAATGCATAAAGTGAGCTGGCCACATAGATCTCTGGAAAACTGACCAGATGACAGAACCACTGAAACCTGTCTACTATATCTGAATCAATTTCTTCGACATTATACCGTCTGTTCAGTTGAAGAACAAATTCATCTTCAATACTTAACCATCTATTACGTTTTTTCCCCTATGTGAATGTAACAGGCACAATTGATGAACAAACGATGAGTGATTGGAAGGGCCGAATGTACGACGGGCCTGCGTGCCCATTGTGTAACCCTTTAATAATACTATTCGCTCGTTACTTCTTTCCATTACTTCTATGAGTGTCGATCAATACGTGTGAATGTATTTCTCATACTTCACCTTCTATACTTGATTGAATGGGTATCATGACTAGCTAGGTCTGCCTGGTAACTGAAACAACAACACAAGCCGAATGAACAGGATTGAAGTCCAGACTTGTTTATATCACTGTAGGTCAGAAGACATTCCATTAGATAAAATGAGATCCTGTGGTGTGTGGATTGGAAAAACCTTCCTGTGTGAATCAGACAGGGATATAAAGGATGAATTTCCTAAGTATATTCGGTTGCACAACATGTTAAACTATGACAAGCATTAACACACATTCAATGTACTGCTTTCCCGATAATCTGGGCATACCTTAAAGACTACATAAGAATTGAGAATACATCTGCGGATTAGGTAGTACAACAGAAGTAACAGAAAGTGAAACCAGACAATTTCAAACTATGAGTAACTACTCAGAGAGATTACATTAATCTTTCCAAAAGGTGGTTACATTGTGTTTGTTTGCTGGCAACAAAGCAGTGAAGTAAAAAGATACCCGTTTGTATGCTTTAATGCTATTTGGGTATTTGGTCGCAGCCATTCATACTTAGATCATACTGTGAAAAACATGGTTTTAAATCACATACTTCCAGTTGATTGTATGGGGAAAGTGAAGTGACTCCGAGGTAAGAGCCAGGACTCAAACTTAGAAAATATCGGTTTTAAAATCAGCTGGAGGACACAAGCATCAGAAATATTCTTTATCACAAATATGATGATGTCATCATTCATTCTGATCTCTGGTTAGTCGATCGAGTTCTTAGCTTTATAGGTTAATGGTGGAATATAGAAGGTCATATGCTGAATGACTGACCAGTGGCAAAACATGTGTGGTCTCATGTGCTGTGATTCGTCAATGGAGAAACGTGGGTGGTCTCAGGGGCTGAGTGATTCGTCTATGGCGAGACATAGAAGGTCTCATGTGTTGTGATTCGTCAATGGCAAAAACAGGTCTTATGTGCCATGATCACCTGCCATTCGTCAATGGCACAAATAGGAGGGCTCATGTGTTGAGATTCATCAGTGGCAAAACATAGGTGGTTTCATTTGCTGTGATTCTTCAATGGTGAAACATGGATGGTCTCATGGGATGAGTGATTCGTCAATGGCGAAACATAATAGGATCCATGTGTTGAATGCGTGGCTGATAGATTCTTTGATTAACTCGAATCGCTGTAAATGCATCTAGAAAACGCCAATTTCTCATCTACCCCTTACAATGGATGTTTAGTTGTGGGGAAACAATGCATCGTGTGTTAATGCACCTATATCATGCCTACCAGTAGTCAAGCCTGTTACTGTCTAAAGCAATGCCAAATGACAACATGAATGATTGACCAATGGTCAAACACAGAGGTCACATGTGCTCTCCTTGAGGCGAGACAGTCAGATCACGGATCATCTCGGACTCCTGCATGTTCTGGGCAGGCAAACTATGAGGGTTTGACAGTATGACTGTCTGTCTCTCGCTTTGATTATACATTCTGCCAGACTGCTGTTTGTCCACCTCCTAATGTTATCTTCCAACTTCTATCGTTATCTATCTCTTGTTCGCATGCCTTCAACCTTACCCTCCGGTATTTTAATAAGCTTGTTATATCTTTTAATGTGACCGAAATATTTTACTTTCCCCTCTTTTATTTCTTTCATCGACAGGATACTAGCAAACAATTGCTCATTTGAGAGCTCAGAACTGCTTGTTTGCATCCAATAAGATTATATCGTAATCGTGTCCGATATTCTTGCCAGGACAGTAATCGCTGACATTCACTCAGTTTTACCGTTTGATCGCTGAGAGAGTGTTGCATTTGACACCATTCCGGTGAGCCCGAAGCGTCGTGTGATATGTTTCATCGCCTCAGGTAAACATGCGCAATGTTGTATTGTTCCCGCTTCATGCGTTGGACGCGTTTCTTTATGATGCACTTGGGAAGCTGAATGTGAGATGTAAACTTGCGTATTGTCAAAGAATACACAGATATATGTCTTTAAAACCCCCACCCCCCCCCCCCCCCCCCTCTAAAAAAAAACAACAACAAAAAAACACGCTTATTTAGGTTGCTCTCCTATATAATTCCAAGAAAAAGCGACAGTGTGCAAAACACTGACCCATTAAACCACTCAGTGCAAGTGGATAGTGGGGCAGCCAATTGGTAATCGCAAACTGCTCAATCCTCATGCCTCCTACATGCGATATTGCTTAAGAGCGAATTTGTGTCCTGGAGTAAAATGTTGCGTTTTCCATACTCTTCCATGCACTTAATAATAAAATATCTGTTACATAACGATGTTTCCTAGTGCATACGTTCTTGACGAGATGTTACGTCAATGGAACTGTATGATTCATACCATAGCCAAAGAGAGATCGCCGAGAACAAATTAGGAATTAGTCACAATAACAAATTCTTTGTGCTGAGTCACAGATAACCACTGTCGAGCTGAAGTAAATACTTTCTGATATTGAATGTTGTTTGTACATGTATACCATCCCTCTACAATAATCTGTTCTTGATATTTGCTATCAATGTCCACCCGGTTGCTCTATCCTGAAGTACAGAGTCATCGAAGTGGGTGTGTGGGGGTATGTGTGTGTCATCTGCAAGCCTTTGACCCCGCAACAGATCTTTCATGGGTCCAACCATGTGAAAGACCGATGGCGCCAAGTATGAACTGTATGCTGAATGTGTCAAGACCTCAAATTTCAGAGCACGTAGTGTATCTACTCTACCGTGCCTGCAGCCGTAAAAGAGAAGTCCTTAGCGCTTCTATCGTATCACACACACACACACACACACACACACGCACGCACGCACGCACACACGCACGCACACACGCACAGCACGCACGCACACACACACACACACACACACACACACACACGGCATAATTCTCAACAACGTTATCCAATAAGTGTACTTCATCTACTTTCATTCTCCACTGAATCACTTTCTACATTCCCTGCCATGAGGTATGAATACGTACAGAACAGTAACTAAGACTGATTAAGACCAAACGTATCCGCTAATTCGGCTCGGCCCTTCCTATGTTCATGTATATCGTGCTAAAAGTAGGTTTGTGGACGAAGTCCTGTAAGTCCTTATAACCAACAAAACTATATAATGAACGTATCCGTTTATCGGCTTGCGTCTATATGACAACCTCAGTGGGCAGTCTTAATATACATTTATATTAAGAGTTTGTTCACTGTCTTTATTTTCCATTCCCGTCGCCCGCGATTTAACTTCTAATGGACTTTGAGGGGTCGTCGCTGGAGTTACGGAGTTCGTGGTTGGTGTTACGCTTTCGGCAGGCCGTACTGCGGAAAGAGTCCGAGCTATATGGGATAAAACCCGGTGCAATGAATTCGATCCTCTCGCATTTTAAAACCATTGCAAGTATACAGACGTTACACACGTCAACACCAAACTTGAAAAACGTCTCGTATTTTGGAATTCGATTGATTGATTGTTCTAGGAACCGACATCACAGCATTCGGGGAATTCCCATAGGCGCTCCGTCCCCATCCTCAGCAGCCAGCGAAGAGTTACAACACCAATAGTACCAGTAGCAATCTGATTATATGTCCGTTTCGCCTTTCCTCTGAGCGTCGAGCGTCGGCCAGATCCCCTCGTCACTCCTCGCTGTCTCATTCTTGCCAGACCATGGTGATCCATTTGCTCCTCCGAGGTGTACACGTGCTCCCACAAGGCCGCAACCACGTCTGCCTTATCATGCATCAATACTCCACCAAGATTTGCAGAGCCAGCCAATCTGTCCACCTGTTCATTCCCCAGCACACCGGCATGCCCCGGAGAAAAGATCCAGGCGATGCTTGCCACCCGTGACCTCCGAAGCGAATCAAGCCACTCTGCACGAAGCATGCCTGTCCTCACCTTTCTCAGCATGCTTTCTGAGTCAGTTACAAAAAAACAACGATCGTATTTTGGAGTTATACAACTATGTTCGTCTAGTTTTACACTATAGTGTAAAAGAGGAAATACTCGTAATCATGGCAGCAAAAAGTAGTTTATAAATTTACAATTTTCGTTTCGTTAATTGAAATGACGCATTTTGTTTTTCTAGGAAGCAATCAAACGACACGATGTTGTCAGCGCTCGTCTACCGGTGATTTATTCGCTGCTTGTAAAACATTTATAATTTTCTTTTTGTGTGACAACGATCGATTCCATTAAAACGTTCCACGTTTCGTTGCGTCCCTCGATTGGACTGATCAATTAAAATGAATGTGTCTACATCACAATTATGGGATTGCCATACTGAAGATGATGTTTCTATTATTGGACCTACCTGTTTTTTTTTTTAATGAACTGACCCAACAAAAGATGATGTTCCTGTTTCAGAAAATGTTTTCTTACTTGATTCGTACTATAGATGCTATTCCTACTGTAGAAGCTGTTCCTATTACAGATGCCGGGTGTTTTTTTTTAAAATACAATAGAAACTATTACATCTATATGCAATTCTACAGAAGATGTTTACATAAGCTGTTCCTACTAGAGATGTTTTTCTGACTGCAACTCTTGTTTCTACTACAGAAGTCGGTCATAATGTAGACGCAAAGATAACTTATCACAATATTCAGAAAGAGGCAGTCGTCATTTTTGGGAAAGCTATGAGAAGACACAGATTGGAACATATGTCAACTTCAACCTTGACATCTCGTTCAGAAAGCAATGGCAAATTGCTGAATGTAAAATTGTTTAGAAAATCAACCTGGAATTGAACTTGATGGCAAATTCCTGGAAGGGGCACACAACCTGCGGTTGAGATTGGTCACAAAGTCCCTCAAGGGACATGTCATGGACATATTGTTACTTAGACACACTCTTACTGGTCCCTGACAGGGAAATAGTATTCTTTCATACAATAACTGCACTAGGAGACGGGCTCTTGTTCCGTCCTAAAATTAGGAACTTTTATTCATATAAGCGAGCGTCACAAATATAACATTGATCGCCCGTTACACATATGAAGTACAGACGCACCAAATCAGGTCGGTACAAGAAACATGATATTTGATAACTATGTACACTCAGAAATATATGTACACACACTCACGCTAGCATACAATCTAGCCATTGCGTTCACGCTGCATACACCCGTCAGTTCTCACTCAATTAGAGCACGCTCGTCTTTTGCATATCACATATCTCGTCAATCGTAATAACTTTCACTCGTCTCTCATGTCAGATATAAGCAGTCCTCTCCCAAACATAACCGGCTCCGTCGCTGGTCTTGCACAGTCTGCCTCGCCTTTGTCTAGATCTTCCTACCACATGTCCT
Source organism: Cepaea nemoralis (assembly GCA_014155875.1). NCBI lineage: Eukaryota > Metazoa > Mollusca > Gastropoda > Stylommatophora > Helicidae > Cepaea > Cepaea nemoralis. The sequence continues at coordinate 549,938 of JACEFZ010005877.1, read as the reverse complement.
GTGGCCACGGGTTTCTTGCCTGACCTAACTTAGTCCGTCCATCTCGTGTCTGTACTGCATTGCAGTCCAACTGTCCCTGACCTCTCGGTGTCTGTCAATAGTCGTGACCTATCCATGCACTCATACCTGTCTGGCACTCAAGTCCCCGTCAACTGACTGTCTATCTTCTATACCTGACCTGTCAGCTCAGTCTCTGGCGTCTCTGTATATAGTTAGGTCTCTGACAGGACATACAACAAGACAAAAAACATGTTTCTTGCTGTGCCATTTAACAAACTTTAAATAAAAAAAAGACATATGTAATGTATTTCTTTTTCCCTAACATAATACTATTCTCAGTCCTGACTTTGTTCAATTCTTTCTTAAGTCTTCCTATTTTTTTTTTTTTCACATTTCCTTTACGAGACATTGCAGTCAACACCAGCATTTTTCATCTGCTGTTGAGGTTTTGGCAAGTTTTACGTCAGTAGTTTGCCATTGCTTTCTGAACGACCGGCTCAGATATCTCAAAAGTAACTAACGCGACGCGATCCGCTGTTGAATCTCGTGCAGCTGTGTTTCGAACGTGAGTATACGAGATTACGTCAACGTCCTTAACCCCTTCACCAGGGAAACGGCAGTCTTCTTATTACATCTCTATAATTAATTATTGTAAAAACTTCCTGTTTAGTTATTTTCATATAGACGTTCATTCCATTCCATTTCCCCACAACCCCTACTGCATTCAACATCAGATGAGAAGTTATAATTAGGGCCTATCTCAGCGTCAGATTAATAATCCTGTTACCGAATTATGTCGGATATTTGACTTAAACCATTGCCACCTCGCCGTCTTGACAGACGATAGTGATTCTAACAAGGCATAGTAATCATATACAATAGCGAATGTTATAACTCCCCACAGGAGAAAGCCTGGGCTGAATTGTAGAGATCATATGTTGCAGATGCAGCATGATCCCTCTCTCAGCCTGCCTCGTTTACTCCAAAGGAAAGGTAACATGTCGGGCATTTAATCTGAAAGAAAGTGTCGTCCATAGAGGTAATATTCTAATTATTTTATAGACGTTCATCGTCGTCCCTTTCCCTATGAACTCTTCCCCGTTCAACCTCAGAAGAGAAGTTATAATTAGGGCCCATCCCAGTCTCGGATTAATAATCCTGTGACATTTTTATTTATTAAAAAATAAATAAATAAATTTAAATAAGGGCTCGCGGTTATCCAAGTGCAAGAGCAACCTGTTGAGGTTCCCTATGTCCTTGTGTATCATTCGGATGAGCCACATTTCCGATATTAATTTTAAAAGGATTGTTGTTAGACGTTCATTATACCACTTCACCATACCCCGTTCAACATCAAAGAGAAGGTATATTAGAGTCCGTACCCGCGCTCACATTAGTAAATGTGAGAGAGTCTGCTACAAATAGGATATTAATTTGAATTTAGACAAAAAAATTACATTAATATACACTAGCGAAGGAATTACGGGCACGATTCGTAATCCCGTATACCTGAGTTCGAAACACAGCAGTGCTGTTTTTTTTTCTTCAACAAAAGATATAGGAGCTGGTCGTTCTGAAAGAATGGCAAACTACTGCACGTAAACTTGCCCAGGAATCACGAACAGCCAAAATGCTGGGGTGATTGCCATATCCTGTGAAGGACATGCAGCTAAATTTTAACATACATTTAAAAGGTGATTGTTGTCCAAAGCGGGTAATGGCGCAGATTAGACGTTCAGCCGTTCCTATCCGATGTATAGAACTTTTCACCTCGTTCAACCAGCATCAGTGGCGTTGGTTAAAGTTCTGGTTTTTCAAAATGCGAGTTCAATTTCTATCGTTTTCTGTGTCAATGTTAGATGGCTTTTCGATTTCGGAGCATTTATGTCTGTGACGTCAGCTGGGGAATTGGCCGGCGGGTTCTCCTTTGTGTCCGTTTCTTCCTGCTTTTCCGTTTGTCAGTGATGGCTCCTGGCTCGTCTTTTTTGATTGGGTGCAGTCCTCATAAGGACTCTTTACTTGATTTGTTGGCTAGCTGTCTTTGCCTCATGTTCTGCGCAGTTCTTAGCTAAATAAAGTAAAATCTTTGCTTGCTTCTTTGCCTCGGTTTCTTCGCTGTCTTTTTCCCGTTTGTCCTATTTCGAGGTACGCTTTTATACTACAGTTACCTTCAAATTTGTCGGAGTCCTCCTCTAGGGTTTCTTCAGATGTCTGCTGGGATACTGGTTTCTCCTTGGGTTTCGTGGACGCCGTGGGTGGGCCTTGGCCTGGCTTGAGGTTTCTGGTTGGTCTTTGGTTTGGCTTCAGCTTGTGGCTTCTCTGTTGCCTTTCAGCGTGGCTTCTTCTGGCTTGTTTTGGGTTAGCTCTTTTTAAGATTTTAGCAGTTATTTTCCTGTTTTGATTGCTTGTAACATTTCTTCGTTCTCCTTCTTCAGCTGGTCCAAGCGTTCCACTTGTTGTTGGATGCCACGCTGAATTTCCTTCATTTCATCCAGTAGTTTTTCGTTGCCGACGGTTAGTGTTGGTGTCAGAAGTGCCTTGATTTGCTTCTTCAGCTCGTTTATCTGGTCTTGGAGCTGAGATCTTTCAGCTTGTGAGATGCCCGTGACTGTTTCGTACCTCCGCGGTGCTTCCTTGTATGGTGTCTTTGTGGTTATGGTTATCTTTAAGACGTCTCTGTTTCTTTGGAGATATGGACAACCCAGGTATCTTGCTTCGTGTTTACCAAGGCAATTGGCGCATTTTCTCTTGTCATTGGGCTTTTGGAAGTCCTTGTCCTGTTTGGTAAGTGGACATTTCTTGAAGGCATGGTGTTCGGCGCAGTTACGGTAGATCTATGTTATGCTTCGGCATGTTGTTCTGCCGTGGTCAGCCCTCTGGCACCGAGAGCATTGTGTGATTCTTGGTATGAATCGTTCAAGCTGTTGAGCTTTCTTGTTCATCAACAATTTGGATGGCATCTCGCTCCCCTCTGTTGTCACCACCGCTAGAGTTGTAGGAATCTTGGAGTAGGTCACAAGCCGCTCCGCCTTTTGTGAAGATTTTCTTGTTGTAGCTGTTCCTGTATCTGATCATCTATAAGCTCCACTTGGATGCGTTTAATAACCCATCTGATCGTATGTAAGTCGATGATTTTCGACTATTTTGTCTTTCTCCTCACTCTGCTTCTCAATATTCTTGGCTCTTGTCTGTGGTGGGTTGCCGTCGGCTTTCCTAGTGGTCGCTTTATTTGAGGTTACTGGGAGTTTTGGCGCTTCGTTGCAGCTCGCAGGCAGATTCTCTCCTCTCTTCTTCTTGCCGGTCTTGGTAGCTTCTGCGCTGCTCATCTTAAACATCGGATGTCCTTCTTGTTTTAGGCTTCCAACGTGACATTCTCCCTCTCCGTCCGTCCGTCTTAGCTTCCTGAACAGTATGGTGACTTGTTTCAATAGAGCTCCGCAGTTGTGAATGACATTCATTAATTAGCTTATTGTTATACAAATATCAACGGTACAAGACACTGGAAACATCTTAAAAGAAACTGCTATAGTGAGAGTAATCGAACCCATACAATAAACGTGTATTTAGTCTCTCTTTTTGACAGGCACATTAAAGAATATCAAGAAAAAAAGAAAACAACTGTGGTTTGAATACACTAAAGATAATACCTAAAAAAACAACAACTAACAACTAGGAACTATTAAATACACTGGTTATTTCCCCTTCCGTGATATAAACAGTTCAGTTATCTCTACCAATATAATTTATCACACTTGCTCCTTGCACACATGACGGTGTTTCAATGTTCAGCTCATTTATCTTCCATAACTAATGCTTTTACATACAGCCATGCTTGACCCATTTATTATAACTTGACAATCAAAGATACGCCGGACGCTCATTAACATGTATGTCCGCAATCAATACACAGGTTTCATTTGACCACATTAATGAAAATAGATAAAGAAATGCAAGAACAATACAGAGTGACTGTGAAAAATAGGTACAATGCAATAGCTAAATTACAGAGTATAAATGAACAATGGGAAATTTTAAGGGACTCCATTCTTAGCAAAGAAGTATTAACGGAGAGAGGCAAGACAGCTAAGAAAAAATGGATGAATGAAGAAATCTTAAAACTGATGGACAAAAGAAAACAGAGTAAAAATGACAAACAAGAATACGCTAAGATAAATATAGAAATAAAAGATAAATGTGGGAAGGCTAAAGAAAGTTGGTTAAACGAGCAATGCAAAAATTTGAATTAAATTCCATTAAAGATACAAAAAATATGCACAGACAAATCAGTGAGCTTACAGGAAGAGAAATAAGAATAAATACAGGGTGTTTGAAATCAAACACAGGAAAAATATTATTAGAGGAAGGTGCTATAATGAAGAGGTGGAATGAGTATATAAGAGAATTATATGATGGAGAAAGGGAAGAATTAACAGAAGATAGTAACTTAGAAGGTCCACCTATTCTGAAAGAAGAAGTCGCTGACGCTATGAAACGTATGAAGAAAGGAAAAAACAGCTGGGCCAGATGAAATCACAATAGAAGAATTAGAAGTATTGGGAGAATTTGGAGTAGATATATTAACCAAAATGTTGAATGATATTTACAGCAGTGGATATTTACCTAGTGATATGCTGAAATCTGTATTTATAGCTATACCAAAAATACCAGGAGCAATTGATTGTGAAGATTTTCGTACAATTAACCTTATAAACCATATCACTAAGCTTCTACTCAGAATCATAATGAGAAGAACCAAAAAGAAAATAAAAATGGAAATTAGTGAAGAACAGTATGGATTTGTGGAAGGATAGGGCACAAACAATGCAATTTATACATTACGGACACTAATAGAAAAGTCAATAGCGAAACAGAGAGACATATATTTGTGCTTCATAGATTATACTAAGGCATTTGATAAAGTAAAACATGATGAACTGATTAAAATGTTGGAAGATATCAACATTGATGGAAAAGATTTAAGAATAATAAAGAATGTTTACTGGAACCAAGTAGCAGCAATTAAAATGAGAAATAAAGAGAGTAGTTACGAACATATAAAGCTAGGAGTACGACAAGGGTGTGTCTTGTCACCAGATCTCTTCTCCCTGTATAGCGAAGTAATAATGAGAGAGATCAAAGAGATGCCAGGAATACTAGTTGGAGGTTATAATATAAATAATATACGCTATGCAGATGACACAGTATTGGTGGCGAATAATTCAACAGACCTACAACAATTATTAGACTTTGTAGTAACAGAGAGTGCAAGGAAAGGTCTCTCCTTGAATATCAAGAAAACAGTAACAATGGTAATATCAAAGAAAATGATGACACCAAAATGTGACATAGAAATAGAAGTGAAAATCCTTAACCAAGTGGATAATTTTAGATACCTAGGAGCATTTATAACATCAGATGGAAGATGTACAACAGAGATTAGGAGCAGAATAGGGCAGGCAAAAGCCGCATTTCAGAAAATGAAGATTATCTTATATAAGATAGATAGATAGATAGATAGATAGATAGATAGATAGATAGATAGATAGATAGATAGATAGATAGATAGATAGATGATGCAAGTACCCTGGACTGCCAGAGTAACTGACAACTATTGCCTGGCAGACTGTCAAAATCTGTCATTTACTGACAATATATTACTTTGCGGTGTATGGCAGGGGGAGTGGGGAAGGGGGGGGGGGGGTCTTGAGCCTGAGGACTAAAGACCGTCTGGCTAGTGCAGTCGCCGCGAACTGTGCAAGTTAGGGTTTTTTTTTCCCCCGACAGAAAGAAATTCACACCTTACCGAGGATTCGAACCCGGATCTCCCAAAGGAGAATCTGACATTCTAGCCACTCGGCCAACAACTCCCTAGCAGACTGTTGACAGTGAAACATTATATACAACTATATGAAGCATACTGACATGTTTCTTGTGACATGTTGGAAAAAGAGACAAGAATTAGACAGAAAGAAACGGTGCTGGAATTACTGAGTCAGTATCATGTAGGAATATCTTCAGCAGAGTTGATCTAAATCACCAATAACCGAGATCTGTCTAGAGACATGCACACCTAACGCCAACTGACAGGACACATGATGATGCTATATAATTTCCATCAGCACCCAGTTGTGGTGTCAATAACAATAATTGCAAATAAAACCTACGAACAAAATACCGCCTGCTCAGTCAGTCAAAATAATCATATGCAGACTGGACGCTAATAACTAGTTCGTGTATTTGGCCAAGAGTTCACGAAGATCAGACACAATTTGGAAAACACTTTGAACTAATACATCACTGGAGATTCAGTTACAGGAATAATATTACCCTGAATAGCCTCCAAATCGTTCAGTTGCGCATTGATACAATCTAAAGTTACAATCTAAACAACCCTCTAGTTACAGCCAGCCCCTTCGTCTGAAACGTTTCACATCTATACAAGCATTATTATCCCCTACACATATCATAAACCTCTCTTCTATCGGCATCGGCAGTCTTGTCATTCGCTAGAAGACATTCTAGGGAGCTGGAAAAGCACTACCAAGGTTCCAGAAAACGGATCAGAGAATATAAGCTGGCTCATCGATGCAAACCATTTCCAATTCTCCTGTTTTGACACGAGAAGTCAATTGCCAGGTTTTGTATTTCGCCAGGCCAAAATCGACTGCCTGGTCGTTCAATACCGAGATTGCGATTCTATGTGGCCTTGCTCACCCTAGAAGAAAGAGGATGGGGGTATTTTGTTCTATCTTTTAATGTATGCCTCATTTTACAGTAGTTACGGCTGCTTTCTTTTCTACTTAATGTTTTTTTTCTGCTTGGCTTCTCTCCTCATCTATGATCCTGCGTCGGAACAGTAACTTCCTATCTGGCAATGTCATGAAAAGTGATGGCGGATATTGCAGTTTAGCGATTGAATGAATACTTCATGCTGTGCCGGAAAGCGAACCAATTTTGTCGATAATAGGGGCCCACAAGGAACACACCACAAGTCAATTGTCGGTGATTCAAATGTGAAAACAAACATTAATCGAAACACTAAAAAATTCTGCCACAATGCAAAGCGTTAAAATAATACAAGCTTAAATAGAAGTGGCGCCAGAGGATACAATACATAATAGAAGCGAGAACAAAAGCTGCAACAAATGCAGATAAAATGGCATTAGCCGTTAAATGACTTAAACAGGGATAGAATGATGGAGTAATATTTATAATGAACATAAATCTGCACCAATAACGAATGCAGATAGGGGATACTAGCCGAGAATATAACTTAAACAGCAATAGAATAATGTTAATAGATTACTGTTAATAATATTAACACATTCTGAAGCAAGGATGAAAGCAGAAGCACAATTAAAGGTGACAGAATAAAATCAAACATAATTACTAATGATATATATATATATATATATATATATATTTTTTTTTTTTTTCATATTCAGTAGCATGTCCTTTGCAGAACCTCGCTCCCATAACAACCTTCCGGAAAACCTCTCGATCATAAGCGAGATGTCCCGCGTTTCGATACACCCATCTGGAGATCATCAGCCACATCCTGCTCCCATCTTCTCTTTGGCCTTCCTCTTCCTCTCTTCCTTGGCATATATCCCTCAATTATTGTTCTTTCCAAACTTTCATGACGTTTCGAAGTGACCAAAATATTTCAATTTTCTTTGTCTTATCGTCTTTAATAGCAAACCTTCTTCAATATTCAGCTCTTGAAGTATGGATGCATTTGTTCTGTTCTTTATCCAATATAGTCTTATAAATCGTGTATAAAATTTATATTCAAAGGCATGTATGCGCTGTTCAGCTTGTTTAGTAATTCTAGGTCTCACAGGCGTATGTTGCAATGGAAAAGATGCGTGCTCTTAACAATCTAATTTTTGTAGTTCTGTCTGTAACACTCCACAATTTATTCAGTTGTTTTAGTCTTTGTAAAGCAATAGATATTCGTCTTTTAATTCCTTTCATTCCACCAATCCATAATGTGCCATCCCGATAAGCGTGGACGGTCATGTCTTGCCATCTCATTCGATCACCAGAGTCGTGGATCAGCTCCATGTTTCTGTCTCGACCATGCCACGTGGCCACGCCATCCAGATATTTACTTCTCGGTGTTCCCTTTGGTCTCTTCCCTTCGATCTTGCCAGTCGTCACTAAGTTCTCCAATTATTTCTTCTCATAATATGCCCAAAAAGTTGTGATTGTCTACGTCTAATGTCTCTAATCAGTTTACGATCTTCATTTGTTTCTTGATTGACTTGTTCATTGGTTTTTCTGTCTGTCCGTGTTATTCTTTGCATTTTCCTCAGAAACCATATTTCCACAGCCATCAGATATTTTTCAGCCTGACTGCTTATTGTCCACGCTTCACATCCATATAAAAGTACAGGTTCTACGTAGCACTACAACACTCATTTTCTCGTTTCAATTGATATCTTTTTATTGGTCAGTATGTTTTTCATCTTGCAAAAGACTACCTTCGGAATGGCAGTTCATGTTCTAATCTCTTCATGGCATCTCCCATCAGATGTTATGACTACTCCGAGATGGCTGTACCGATTCACTTCTTTAAGTACTGTTGTGTCACTTTCATTGTGTCATCATGTTTGGTAATCAATGAACCCAATATAGTCGAAATTTTCCACCTCCTCCAATTTTTCCTCATTAACATATATTTCTTTCTCCATAGTAGTTTTATATGTATGCATTATCTTTGTTTTTGCTATGTTAAGATATAAGCTGTGATTTTTACTATTCAATTGGGTTGAGGTTATTAGGTATTCTATACCATTCTGTGATGTGGATAGCAATACTGTATCATCAGCATATCGAATCTCAGGTATGTCATGACCACCGTTATTTACGGCATCATTATATCATCTCTTACATTTCTCATTATATTTTCGGCGTAAAGGTTAAACAAATAGGGGAACAGCACACATCCCTGACGGACTCCCAGCTTGATGTCAAACCAATCTGATATCTCGCCATCTATTCTAACCGCTGCTTGTTGGTCTAGATAGATCATTTTTATGAATTGTATTACATATATAATGCAAAGTCCATATTCCTCATGATTTCCCAAAGTTTCTGAGGTTTTACACAAACTAATGCCTTTGAATAATCCACAAAACTGAGACAAAGTTTACATTAAATTCTCTGCACTTCTCTATTATTAAACGTATGTTGAGTATTTGGTTTCTTGTATCCCTTTTCCATGTCTAAATCCAGCTTGAACCACGTTAATTTCTCCTTCCATTGTCCTAGGAAGTCTTTCCATTATGAGTTTCAGTAGAATTTTACTTGCATGACTGATCAGGGCAACAAGTTTTATAGTTGGTGCATAATTCCAGGTTGCCCGTTTTTTCGTTATTTGAATAATAATAGCTCTCTTCTAATCTTTTGGCCATGTACCATATTTCCATATCTTTTTACATAATGCGTGATAGATTTGTATGCTCTCTTCTCCTCTCTGTGTGATTAGTTCGGCTGGTATCTCATCACATCCAGGTGATTTACCATTCTTCAGGTTCTTTATTGTCCCATGCAATTTCATCTAATGAGCGTTCAGGTTCTGTCGCTGCTGTCATTGGTTCAGGTATCTCAATGGTTCACAACCGGTGGGGAATTCCCCCCCCCCCCCCCCTCCCAGGGGGCATTTTAGGGTTTTAAGATTGTTTCCAGCATCGCGTTAATTACAAGAACCGATTACTTGATATAGGTTTTTCCCTCTATACTTTACAGTTCTGTACTTCTCGCCCTTCGGAAACTAGTTTTATAACGTAAGTAGACCCGCAAATCACGTTTTTTTGTAGACGTCTAGACTTGTTGTAGTATGTGTTATTAAATTTAGCTTCCATTTTTACGTATACTGTGTAGGGGCGGGAGGGAAGTCTCCAAGATACAACAACAACACAAATGTACGTTTGAACCAATGAATGGGTCCGGAATCGAATCCACAATCTTCTAATCTCGGGTCGGAAGGCTTAACCCTGATCCTCTTTCCATTCAACCCGTCACGATGAAAGGCAGGTCATACCAACTGTTTGTCTTCTTCAGGACGCTGCAATCAACCTCAACCTATATGGGGTGTTTATGTTTTACCAGACAATGTTACGTTCCGTAGTTTGCCATTGCGTTCTGAACAGTAAGTCACAATTTAAATCAGTCTGACAGGCCTGTGGAACGAACCCAATAGAGAAGAGATAGTTTAAGCGCGTAAACCTCTCAGCTACGTCGATCTCTATGTGAGTACTGCTGGAGGAACATTCGCAAAGACAAGTGATTACTCGCAATACAGGGAGGAAATCCCCCCCCCCCCCCCACACACACACACTCCTTGAATACTTAGTAAGTAACTGCCATGCATAGATGTTCATGTCGTCTTTGTCCAGGCAAACGTTTGTATTTATCTGAGTGAGATTGGTCAACAGACTTCCTCTCCCACTTCCACCTATCAATGTATGATCTCCACGGGGGCAATGTTGTTTGTCCATCAAGAATGATGATGACCATTCATTTCATCCAGTGGGGTTGAAGGTGTGGAGCCGTGGGTTCTAAGATGGCTGTGACATAAGCCTGGGTCATTGACATTGAGGTGAGTGACCGGGCATGAGGAAGAATGGAGATGAGAGTGGGAGACAGTAAAGTGACTGACCTGGCTAAGGGAAAACAGCCAGTTCTGAGAAATAAAATAGTGAGGGTAGAGAAAATCTCTCAGGGGGATGGGGGAAGGACAGTTTAGTTTTGTGTGAAGTCAAGGGACTTCAGGGCAGTTGATGTGTAGATGCCGAACTGATCGGTAGTCTAAGGAGAAGCGGAGTTAGAGATCTCCGTGTTGTGTTGTTCTCCGAGTTATGAAGACAGGCCTGAACCAGAGTGGGTTCTATAGGGAGTGAGGGCCTAAAACCCAGAGTGGGTTATATAGTTGAGCAGTGGCTCCGACCCAATGTGTGGGTTGTATTGTAGGATTTCCAGCCGTGGATAGTAGCTGGATTACCTGTTTTGTGGATTTGATAAGAAGCAGGCCGTGAGAAGGCATTGATGTGTGCTGGTTAAATTGTGAGGAGGATATTTATATTCTATGGATTACATTATTTTCTGGATGTATAAACATGTTCCGTCTGTCCGTCTTATTTCTGGAATAAATGATTATGTGCGCCAACTCAATCTTGTTTCATGACTGGTGAAGGTGCACTTCTGGGGTGAGTTGGATTAAGAGACAGTTAGATATCTCAATTGACACACCATGAACATCGTTACCTAGACAACGACCATCACACGACAATATCAAGCAAAGATCATCAAGAACATTGATATTATCATGAAGAAAGACATGTGACAGGCTGATAAGGCCTATTTTGGCTCGAAATGTTCTTTGACAATGTGGGCAAAGAATGCTTGACGTCTCTGGAGGAGGATTTCCTGCAGTGGTTTTTCTGTCCTGCCTTTTCTTCACAGCTCTTGCAGTCCTGGTTGCCTCAGCATATGACTGCACCTTTGCGCAATGATGCACGCCACGAATTTCGGTCTCTGGCTGCAGCCTCCCAGGTGTCATGATGAATTCCAAAAGCATTCAGTGAAATTTTCAGAGTGTCTTTAAAACTTTTCCTCTGGCCACCTTGGGAGCGTTTACCACAACGCAGTTCGCTGTAAAAAATTCGTTTAGGGAGCCTGTGATCTGGCATGCGAGTCAAGTGACCAGCCCAGCGAATCTGATTCTTCATCAGTAAAGTGTGGATACTGGGCATGGATGCTCTTTCTAGGACTTCAGTGTCTGGAATCTTGTCTTGCCATTTAATCTTCAGTAGCTTCCTTAGGCAGACTGTGTGGAAGTGGTTTAATTTCCTAGCGTGTCGCTGATAAACAGTCCAGGTTTCACAAGCATATAGCAGTGTGGATAATACAACTGCTTTGTAGACTTTTAGCTTTGTTTGCAGGCTTATTCCAGTTCTGTCCCATACATTCTTGTACAGTCTGCCAAAGGCTGCACTGGCCTTGGAGATTCTTGCATTCACTTCGTCATCGATTGTGGCAGCTTGTGACACGGTGCTGCCAAGGATAGGTGAATTTGTCCACAACACTTAGTCTATGATCATTCACTTTGATATTCGGCACAGTGTGATTATTCCCTGGAGCTGGCTGGTACATAACTACAGTCTTCTCCAAGTTGATATTGAGCCCAAAGTTGGCACAGGCATGTGAGAAAGCTGAGACATTATGTTGCATGTCCGTCTCTGAGTTGGCGTATAGAGCGCAATCATCAGCAAACAGAAGCTCTCTGACGGTGCCGCTGTTAATTTTGGTTTTAGCTTTCAGCCTTCTGAGATTGAATAACTTTCCATCCATACGGTAGTTGATGTCTATTCCAATGTCGTCGTTCTCGAAGGCATTCATCAACATGGCTGAAAACATGAGGCTGAACAGTGTTGGTGCCAGGACACATCCTTGCTTCACTCCATTGGTGACAGGAAAGGGTTCAGACAGTTCACCATTTTCCTGTACTCTTGCCTGCATGCCGTCATGAAATAGCCGCACTATTTGGACAAACTTTCGTGGACAGCCATATTTTGCCATAATCTTCCACAGTCCTTCTCTGCTGACTGTATCAAAAGCCTTGGTAAGGTCAATGAAAGTGGAGAACATTTCGCAGTTCTGTTCCTGACATTTCTCTTGCAGCTGCCTTGCAGCGAAAATCATGTCAACAGTTCCACGTTCTTTTCTGAAGCCACATTGACTCTCAGGAAGAAGACCTTGATCGAGATGGGCTGTGAGGCGATTGAGAAGAATTCTGGCGAGTATCTTCCCTGCAATTGAAAGCAAGGAGATGCCTCGGTGATTGTCACAGGATTGGCGGTTTCCTTTACGTTTGTAAAGGTGGACTATTGACGCGTCCTTAAAATCTTGTGGCATGGTCTCGTTCATCCATATGTTTGTGAAGACTTGGTGAAGCTGCTCTGTTAGGACCGGCCCACCTGCCTTGTATATCTCTGCTGGGATGGAGTCAGGACCAGGTGCCTTGCAGCTGGAGAGTTGCTGGATGGCTTTGTTTATTTCCACTATGGTTGGCAGGTCATCAAGAGTCTCATTGGTGGGAACTTGAGGAAGGCAGTTGATGGTTTCATCATCGAAGAAGGAAGTTGCATTTAAGATTTTGCTGAAATGCTCTGCCCAGCGTTGGAGGATTTCTTTCTTATCGGTGACCAATGTTCCCCCATCTGCACTGAGGAGGGGAACTATGCCTTGTGATGAAGTGAGTCGTAGAAGTTTTTCATATCATGTCTGTCAGCAAAGCCCTGAATTTCATCAGCTTTGCTGCTCAGCCAGGAGTCCCGCATGTGCCGAAGTTTCTGCTGCACTACTCTCTGAATGTTCGTGAAAGCATCTTTTTTTTATGTTGACTTTGGATCATTCAAATGTGCCTTGAGGAGAAGATGTTTCTCGGCCAGCAATTGGTTGATGTCTTCGGAATTTTCATCAAACCAGTCTTTATGCTTTCGGGGGGCTGGGCCCAGGATTTCCATAGCAGTGTTGTAAATTGTGTCCTTTAGGGCTCTCCATTCTGTTTCTGTATCCTGTTTAGCTTCAGCATTGGGCTTGAGGCGGTCTTCCAGCATATTTTCAAACGACTGCTGCATTTTCTTGCTGTTTAGGTGGGTGACATTTAGCTTTGTTTGCATTTTCGCCCCTTGAGGACGCCGTGGTGGCCTGATGTGGATGTTCATTTTCGAGACAATGAGACGATGGTCTGTCCAACATTCGGCACCACACATGGATTTTGTCACTCGAACGTCTTGTCTGTCACTCCTCCTGACGATGACATAGTCAATGAGGTGCCAGTGTTTCGAGCGAGGGTGCATCCACGATGTCCTATTTCTCATGGGGAGACGGAAAATTGTGTTCGTAATCAGGAGATCATGTTCGGCACATGTCTGAAGGAGGCGGAGTCCATTGCTGTTACAATTTCCGACTCCATGCTTTCCAATAATGCCACTCCAAGAGGTGGTGTCCGTGCCTACTCTGGCATTGAAATCCCCAAGGAGTATAAGTTTGTCTCCTTTGGGAACAGATGTTAATACATTGTGCAGGTCCTCATAGAACTTGTTCTTGACATCATCTTCGTTGGTCATAGTTGGTGCGTAGACACTCACAATGGTTGCGTGCTTCCTTCCATTCAGCAGAGGCAACTTCATGGTCATGAGCCTGTCGTTTATAGCCTTTGGAAATCCAGCTAATTTGCCGACCAGGGCCGACTTAATGGCAAATCCCACACCGGATTGGCGTCTTTCCTCGCTTTTCCTTCCACTCCAGAAAAATGTGTAGCCGGCACCAATTTCACAGATTTGGCCTTCTTCTGCAAGTCGTGTCTCGCTCAAGGCTGCAATGTCGATGTTGTACCTGCCCAGCTCTCTCCCAATCAGTGCTGTTCGTCTCTCTGGACCCGACGCGCCGTCTCTGTCAAGTAGGGTGCGTACATTCCAAGTTCCAATTGTTAAGGGAATATGGTTTACTCTTTTAGCTTTGCTTGTTTTATCTTTCTTTGTATGTCGACCGCAGTTAGGGTACCCACCAACCGCGGCTAGCTGGTTAGGTAGTGATGAAGCAGACAATGTTTAGGGCACCTTTTCTAGCCCCTTCCTCATGCTATGGGGGTGAGCAGTGTGTTCCTATAGAGGGCTGCTCAGTCGCTCAGGGGGCTGCCGAATCCCACTGCTGCTCCGGTCAGTAGAAGACGACCATATGGCCTGAGCCGCCTGTGTGCAGGTCTGCGACTACGGCTGCCAGCGTACCCACGCCTGCCGCTTTGCCGCTCGCCCATCGCCACAGGGCTTGAAGGTTGATATGTGACGTTGGATGAAGAATGACTTACGCGATGACTTGGATTAAAGTGAGGAAGAGTTGCGCAATTCGTCGACCTCACTCTCTCGCCTGAGTCCATCTGAGTCCAGTGGCAAGACAAGTCGAGACGATTGGAGACGAATACAGGTGCAGTGGATGACCAGGGCGCTCTACGTGCCTTGCCGTGCTCATTACGTTCCACAACGCTTTGCAGGTAAACGCCGTCTTGCCCGTTGAATCAGGAATGATTTCTTCCGCGCAGTCTGCCGAATTCTGTCTTCACATGCTGGGTAGGCATACCCTAGTTTACCTCTTGGTTTGACACCAAATCGGATACCCATGCCTGGTTTAGCCAGCCTCTCACAGCTGTTGCCCGGGGGGTGGCCGCTGTCGCATGCTGACAGCTACTAGAAGCCACAGGCACGAGCTGGGTGTCAGACTTGGACCAGTGGGGGATGGGTCCTGAAAGGACATGAGAGCCATCCTTACCAAAGGGGGCAATATTGCAAAGTGAACTGCCCCCCTCCCCAGCGAAGTGTGTAAGGCAGATATTTAAAGTGTGCATATACAGATCGGAGAACTGATCTGTACCTAGGTGGTTGGTTATTCAGCACAACCCATACGACTGAATTAGTTTCGTCATAGATTAGCAGCATTTTCTCCCGAAATTTGAAATATTTCACTGTCAACAACCTCCAACCACACGCCCGGAGGGAACTGTTCTAAATGCATATCTTCATCTCGTAGTAAAGTGTGGGAGTTTTTTCATACTAGTTTCAATACTAACGTGAGACATTTTGTATGTGTCTAGATGTGAGGAAGTGTGACTGTATGTGGAGGATGTGTGTGAGTGTGGGGATAAGTGTGGGTGGGGGTGCGTGGGTGGGGGTATGCGTTTGGATGGGTTGGGGTGTGTGGGTTTTGGTGGGTAGTGGTATTTGTGGGTGTTGGTGGGATGTGTGGATGGATGTGTGGGGGTGAAAGTAGGGGTGTTGGAATGGGTGTGGGTGATGTATGTATGGGTGGAGGATATGTGTATGGGACGGATGCGGGGGATGTGTGTTTATGTGGGTGGAGATGTGTGGATGGTTTGAGGAAGTATGTGGGGAGGCGGGGTTGTGTGGATAGGGGATTGTGTTGGGTGGATTGGGGATGCAAGGGCGGGGGGGGAGAAGTGTATGGTGTGTGGGTTTGAGATATGTGTGCGGTGTGTTGGTGGGGGATGTGTGAATGATGTGTGGGTGGAGGGTATGTTTGTGGTGGTATGGGTGGAGGATAGTGTGTGGTGTGGGGGATGTGTGTGATGGGTGCGGGGAATGTGCGTATGGGTGGGGTATATGTGTGGGTGAGTAGGGGATTGTGGTGGTTGGTTGAAGTATGCGGGGTGTGTGTGGGTGGGAGATGTATGTGTGGATGGGGAATGTGTGGGTGGGGGTGTGTGAGTGACTTAGGGATGTGTAGGTGGGTAAGGTAGTTGTATGTGTCGGGGTGGGATGTGTGAGTGGGTGGAGGATGTGTGTGGGTAGGGGTATTGTGATCGAGAGATGTTTGGTTGGGGGTGGGTGGGTGGGGGTGTGTGAGCGCGTAGTGGAGGATGTATGCGTGAGTGAGTGTGTTTGGTGGACGGGTAGGGAATGCGTGTGTGGGTGGGGAGAGGTGTGTGGTGTGTTGGTTGGGGATATTGTGTGAGTGAGGTATGTGTGTGTGGGTGGGGGATTTTTGTGGTGTGTGAGTGGGGGTATGTGGGGTGGATGGGTAATGGGTATCTGTGTGGGTGGGAATATTGTGTGGTATCTGGGTGGGGGATATGTGTGTGGTGTGTAAGTGGGGATGTGTTGGTGAGGGATATGTGTGTGTGTGGTGCGTGGGTTGGGAATAGTGCGTGGTAGGGGGTGTATGTGATGTGCGGGTGGGGTATTGCGTGGTGGGGGTTTAGGTTAAGGCATGTGTGGGTGGGTGGAAGTTGTATGTGTGGGTGGTGGGGGGTGTGTGTGTGTTGATTGGGGATGTATGGGTGGTTAGGGAGGTGTGTGTGGGTGGGGGGGGGGGTAGGGACATGTCAGTTGGTGGGGATGTGTGTGTATGGTTTGGGGATGTGTGAGTGAATGTGCGATGTGTGGGTTGGTGGGGGATTGTGTGCATGGGTGGGGAATATGTTGTCGATGGAGATGTGGCTAAGGGATGGGTGGTTTGAGGTGTGGGTGGGGAGAGGATGTGTGGGTTAAGATGTGGATGGGCGTGGGATGTGTGGGTTGGTGGGGGAATGTTTGTGGGTGGCGAGTGTGTTTTGGTTGGGGGATCAGGTGAGGGCAGTGTGTGTGGGTGGGGGATGTGCGGGAGGGGGATGGGTCGGTTGGTGGGGTATGTATGTGTCCTTGGTGTGTGTGTGTGTGGGTAGGTGGGGGTGTTTATGTGTCCCTTGGTGCGCGTGTGTGTGGGTAAGTGGGGTTGTGTGGGTGGGGTGATGTATGGATAGGTGAGAGATGGGCTTCATAACATGGTAATTAGCCTTGTTTATGTTTACAACATTCATTTCACAATGTTTATTTTTCTTCCTATGTAAATGTATAATGCTCTTGATGAACGAAAGACGAGTGATTGAAAGGGCCGAATGTAAGACGGGCCTGCGCGCCCAATTTGTGACCCTAATAAAGTTGATTTGATTTGATTTGATTTGACCCTGAGGGAAGTCTATGAACCTTATGTAAGCATGAACCAACATCTGTCCTGGTGACCCTGTCTGTTATATTTCTTTACTACTTTTAAATAGAGAAACCTATTTAGGAAGATCTTCCAACATTTAATATAATCTATACATATTTGATCCATCTTATTCGTCTGGAAATGTCCCAGGGTTGTTGTCCATTTCCCATATATTTATATCTCTACAGTGCTGGAAATCAAGCAATAGACGAGGGTCTATAGTGTTGTGATTACTCATATGGATGCTTTTCTGCTGCTGCATCAGTCTGACCATTGATATGTTTCAATATCATTATCTTTCTGACCATTGATACGTTTCAAATCTCATTATCTTTCTGACCATTGATGCGTTCCAATATTATTATTTGTCTGACCATTGATATGATTTTGTATCAGAGTAAATATCCCGACGGATGCTTCTATAACGCTCTACTATATGTCTGCAGAAAAAAATCTTTGCAAAGATATAAACGGATCATATATCATTTTGCTGTAAATATGTTTTTTTTTTTTTGGGTCCTCATATATGCTTTAAAACATTATGGTTATTGGAAAAATCAACCCTGGAAGAGGCAGCAGCAGACAGAGAGCAATGGTACTGAATGAACTGGGACGGTGTCATCATCATCATCATCATCATCATCATCATCATCATCATCATCATCATCATCATCATCATCATCATCATCACCACCACCACCATCATCATCATCAGACTTATCTTAATGTCTATATGCGTGGTAGATGGTTTATCATCTCACACGATCACAAGAATCTCGAATCCTGTGCCCTTTCTTGTCCTGAATATATCAGTTGATTAGGATCTATGTATGTCTTCATGTGGTTGTTTCCCCTATGTATGTCTTCCTGTGGTTGTTTCCCCTATCACTTGTGTCAATGATCACTATCAACACGTCAACCAGATGTTTACTATCTACACTAAATTTCTCTAATGACTTGTTTCCGCAACATGTAACGAGTCATTCATCTTACTTGCATTGCTGCACTCTCCATATTTTATTCCACATTTGCAAGTTAGAAAAAGGGTTATTACATGTTACACAGAACCAGTTTTAACATACGGCTGCGAATCCTGGACATTTAGTAAACAGGCGAAACAATCTTGGAGATGTGGTTTTATAAAAACAAAAGTTAGTTGCACATCTTTTACTGGAAGTCGCAGTCAACATCATCATTTTTGTCTGTTGTGATCTCTTGACAAGTTTACGTTCAATAATTTGCCATTGCTTCCTAAACGACCGGCACCCATACCATATTGTAAAAACCAACGCAAGGCGGTCTTCTGTCAAATCGCCCGCAGCTGTGTTTCGAACGCGGGTATACGGGATTATGACCTGTGTCCGTAACCCTTACGACACGGAGATTTTATAGAAAATTGCGGAAAATTCATTGGGCAGCCAAACTAAGCAATCTGGACATTTTGAGGGAAGCTAAGTTGCAAAGATAACTTATCACAAACATCGAAAAGAGGCAATCATCATTTATTGACCACATTATGAGAAGAAAAAAAACTTGATCATGTTTTGACAACCGGAAAAAAATTTCTGAAAAGAGAGATAAAGGCAGACAACGATAGAAAATTCTTGACAATCTTGCGTCATGGACATTTCGTGGGAAGCAAAGTCGGCGTGAGATTGAAGCCATGACTCTTAGAACGCCGAATGTTCTTTAACATATGCGTCTAGCGCCATATGCCAATACAAATAAAGGCATGAAAAAGGATCACGTCCTTACATACAGTACAATTATTATGATCAAGCAATCATGTTATCATTTCCCAATATTTAACATAGAGAACATACAGTGACAACATGGATGTCGGTGATCAACAGCACGATCACCCATTGCCATAATCACAGTGAAAGACTGGTGGTAATGAATCTCCAGCAGCGTCTGTCCTGAATCTTCGTTACATCCTGCAAGGC
The DNA here is from genome assembly GCA_014155875.1 of Cepaea nemoralis. Taxonomy (NCBI): domain Eukaryota; kingdom Metazoa; phylum Mollusca; class Gastropoda; order Stylommatophora; family Helicidae; genus Cepaea; species Cepaea nemoralis. The sequence goes on along the minus strand of JACEFZ010005877.1, from coordinate 530,442 downwards.
TGAGTCTTGTTGCTGCATGTGTTATATCCGTGTCTTTCTAAGCCGTCTTGTTCTCTTGTTTCCGCGGACAGGTATACAGTCTATATACACGCTTGTCAGCGTAGTGTGCGGGAGTTGCTTTTGCGACAGGAATTAGAGAATGAAGTTAACGGATACAGTGTCGAATGATAATATCACTAAATGTGGCCTTCTATTTGAGCAGAAGGACGATATTTCGCTATTCCAGAGTCATCGTGTTATTTATTTCGTTTCGTGGTTATTTCGTTTCGTTATTTTTCGACAATTTCAATGTTCAGTCAACGGAAATTTTCATTACAATATTTGTACATTTGATTGTGTACCATGTTTGGTTTAAACCTACTTATTGCTTGGCACTGAATCAGTTACGTGGAGCTATGCAAACGATACAATAAGTGAGAGAAGGAAGTATCGTGAGGAAACGGTAGTAACTGTCACAGATATATGCGTCATCTCTTTTCTTCATTTTATTGCCCTCTTTCAAAGATATCGATGTAAAAACAAAAGTGGCATCTTTTTGCAGACTGTTGTGATTGACCCCTGGTTGATTTTCTGGGCAAATTATATGTTCAATGGCTTGCATCGATATCGGTTTTAAATATGAATGTGAGTGTTGTAATTTTATAGCAAAAGTCATGACCGAGAAATATTATTATAGAGCACAAATCTAAGGTTAAATACGAGAACATTAAATAACAGAAAGGCAGATAACAGACGGGAGGAAAACAGAACAGTGTCAGAAACTGGAAAAATGGTAACCAGCAGATCTGCAAACACAACATTATTAACTAATCATCAATTAATCATAATTCATACGAATACGTCTTACACATTATACTTACATAACGGCAAAAATAAAATATGCAAATAACGCAGTAGTATACACTAGATCATGGAGGAGGAGTGCGATTGGAAGAGTACAAGTCTTACCCTAGTGCGAGGAAATGTAACCTAAAGACTAAATGTCATGGCAAGGCAGACCAGGCTCTAAGCCTTAGTTGGCAACTGGTCTAGGTTGGAAGCTCCGACAGGCGGGCGGTTATTACTTTGTTGATCTGGCAGCTTCTGCATCTTGTCTTGTTCCAGACATATTAGTATTACCTTTCCTCTGGAGTAAACTAGACAGGCCGAGAGAGGGATCATGCTGCATGGACAATACATTCAGAACAGACTTTGTGGTATGGAGATGTATAACGCCATTACATAAACTATCGTCTGTCAAGATGGCAAGGTGCCAATCAGTCAAGACGGCAAGGTGCCGGTCAGTCAAGTCGGTAAAGTGCCAGTCAGTCAAGGCGGTAAAGTGCCAGTCAGTCAAGAGAGAAAGGTACCAAACTCACATGAGAAACATAGACATGACAGACGTTAGCAACTGACTCTCAAATAATACAAGAACATGAGCAATAGGCGAAAACACGAACAGATATAAGTCTACACAAGCAATGAAACGGTGAACAACAAGATGCGATACCACGACTATCATAGGCTAGACAAGCAATTGAATGTTGAGCAACAAGACGAGAACATATAAATAGTAATGCTACCACAAAAGTCAGACGGACAACCAGACAGAAAAATATACATATGTGATACTACCACAATAGTCTGATAAACAACAAGTACGAGTAGTAGTAGTAGTAGTAGTAGTAGTAGTAGTAGTAGTAGTAGTAGTAGTAGTAGTAGTAGTAGTAGTAGCAGCAGTAGCAGCAGCAGCAGAAGTAGTAGTAGTAGTAGTAGTAGTAGTAGTAGTAGTAGTAGTAGCAGTAATAGTAGTAGTAATAGTAGCAGCAGCAGCAGTAGTACTAGTAGTAGTAGTAGTAGTAGTATTAGTAGTAGTAGTAGTAGTAGTAATAATAGTAGCAGCAGCAGCAGCAGCGGCAGCAGCAGCAGTAGCAGTAGTAGTAGTAGTAGTAGTAGTAGTAGTAGTAGTAGTAGAAGTAGTAGTAGTAGTAGTAGTAGTAGTAGTAGTAGTAGTAGTAGTAGTAGTAGTAGTAGTAGTAAGCCTCTTTCAGTCCTGAAGGACTATAGAGTTGTGGGAGATATCTGACAGCACCGCTAGTGACTGTAGTCCAACGCGAGAGTGACAATCTCTGTCACAGTTTCCGCATCTTAAGACGAGGCAGGTCCCGCAGTTAGTGACTGCATTTTATGCCTGTGCCGCCTATCCTTAGTTTGTTGGATCAGATTGCGCCCAAAGAGCACCAATTCGTTTCGTACATCTCTTCTCCGGGAACATCTTTCCCACGTGTCTGGGTCTATGCCCATGGATTGTATATCTTGTTTACACACATCCGTATATCGAATTTGAGGTCTTCCAGTTGGCCTCTTCTCTGTGGCTAATTCTCCTTGTAGGAGATCTTTGGGAATACGTTCATCCTCCATTCAAGATACATGGCACAGCCAACGGAGGCGTCTCTGCTTGAGGAGGGAGTGCACAGGGGTAATATCCACTCTTTCAAGAACATGTTTGTTTGTTATATGGCCTTTCCACGATATGCCCAGGATACGTATCAGACATCTCATATGGAAGGAACTCAACTTTCTTTCCCGTCGTGAGTATAAAGTCCAGGATTCAGACCCATAGAGTAGTGTGCTAACAACACAAGCTTTATATACTTGAACTTTTGTACGCTCTGTTAGTCTATTATTTTCCCAAATTCTCTTAGTTAACCTGGAAAATGTTGTGGCTGCCTTTCCAATGAGTGTGTCGATTTATGTCTCTAAGGAAAGATTATCCGATATTGTCGACTCCAAATACGCAAACTCATTGACAACCTTCAATTCGTAATTATACATTTTGATTGATGGAGGCGTACCAGCATTTTGTTCCATCACCTGTGTTTTATTTAGGCTGATGTTGAGCCCAAAGTCTTTGTAGGCAGCTGCTAAACGATCTATGAGCCATTTCAGAACTTTTGCTGCATGAGTAGTCAGTGCTGCATAATCTGCAAAAAGTAGTTCTCTTATGCATCTTGATTTTATTTTGGTCTTTGCCTTGATTCTTGATGGGTTAAAAAGTTTGCTATCAGATCTTGTATGGAGGTTTATGTCTTCAGTGGCAGCCACAAATGCCTGCCTTAATAGAACGGCGAAGAAGATACCAAAAAGTGTAGGAGCAAGCACGCAGCCCTGCTTTACTCCACTGCTGATGCTGAATGACTGGGATGTTGAGCCATCGAATAAAATGGTCCCCTGCATGTTTTCGTGAAATGATTTCACGAGGCTTAGCAGGGTGGGTGGACATCCTCTCTTCTCAAGGATCTTAAAAAGGTTGTCTCTGCTCACGAGGTCAAATGCCTTTGTGAGGTCGATGAAGGCAATACATAATGTCTTACTCTGTTCTCTACACTTCTCCTGGCGCTGCCTGAGTGAGAAAATCATATCGATGGTGGACCTGTTGGGTCTAAATCCGCACTGTGATTCAGGGTATATTCTTTCAGCAAGAATGTGTAATCTTTTTAGGATAACTCGAGCAAAAATCTTGCCTGTAATGCTAAGGAGAGAAATACCGCGGTAGTTGTTGCATTCCCTTCTGTCACCTTTGTTTTTTTTAAAAATGGTAACAATGTTTGCGTCCTTCATATCTTGTGTTACTGATTTTTCTTTCCAGCAGAGCTGAAGTATTACATACAGTTCTGGGATGATCGTTTCTTTGCCACAGTTTAAAATTTCAGGTGGAATGTTATTTTTTCCTGGTGCCTTGCTGGATTTGAGAGTGTCTAGTGCTTCACTGATTTCTGTGAGGTACTGTTCGTTATCCAGGGCATGCATGGTAAACTGTTGTTCAATAAGTTTCCAGAGCTTCTTCTCCGACAGTGTTCTCCACTGAGTATAGCTCTGAGTAGTGTTCTACCCAGCGATCCATTTGTTTCGCTCAAACTTTCATGATTACGCCCTCTATAGATCGTAGAGGGTCATCCTAGTTTTTGATAGACCGACAGCTTGTTTGATGCCCTCGTGCATTCCTCTTATATTTCCAGTGTCTGCACAAGTTTGAATTTGAGCAGAGAGCTGTAGCCAGCACCTGTTCGCACGTTTTCTTGCGGTCTGTTGTAGTCTATTTCTGGCCGTTCGCAGTGCCTGCAATGTTTTTCTGATGGTAATGTTTTATACACTGAGAATGCATGTCTCTTTATCTCCAGGACTGAGAGCATCTCTTCAGAGTGTGCTTCAAACCAATTGTCTGACTTAGTTTACTTCTTGCCAACTGTTGATAGTGCTGTGTTGAAGATAGTGCCGCGCAAATGATTCCATCTCTCGGTTTTGGTTCCATTTGTGGGACCAGGCAGAGTCTCCGCCAGAGCCTGGGTGAATTTGTTGACCTTCTCTTTGTTTTGGGTGCCGCTGGTGTCAATGTGTGTTCTTCCTTCTGTTCTGTTTCTGTAGATTCTCTTTGGCTTTATCTTCACCTTGCTGGAAACGAGCGAATGATCGGGTCGCAGTCAGCACCATGAAAGCTGCGAGTCAGCCGTACATTGCGGAGGTTGCTGCGTTTGGTAAGAACTAGGTCGAGTTGGTGCCAGTTCTTTGATCTGGGATGCTTCTATGACACCTTGTGCTGTGGGTTTGTGTCAAAGAAGGTGTTGGTTACGCACAGATTATGACGGCTGCAGAATTTCAAGAGATGTTGTCCATTGTCGTTGATCTTCCAAACGCCAAACTGTCCTAGACATGAAGGCCAAGATTTGTGGTCGGAGCCAACGCTGGCGTTGAAATCCCCCAGGATAAAATAAAATGTTGCTTCTATGGTGTTTCACCGACCAATTTGCTAAGGTCGTCATAAAGCTTATCTTTAGATTCCGATGCTGCAGTTAGTGTTGGTGTGTAAACGCTTATAATACTAACTGGACATGCTTCTATCTGGAGTTGGAGCTTCAGTATTTTTTTTTCAGTGCCATCGCTAGGTGGTGTGATGGAATTAAGCAGCTTGTTTCTGATAGCGAAGCCAACTCCAGGCTCCCTGGTCTCTCAGCATGGCTTACCATGCCAGTAAATATTTAAATCCCTCTCCCTGATGTTTCCAGATTCTGAGAGTCTGGTTTCTTGCAGGGCGACAATGTCTATCCCCAGTCTGAGAAGTTGGTTGTTTATGACTGCTGTTTTACGGGCATCAACAATCTCTTTTAGATCGTCTGAGATGTCAGTGGTCATGATTCTTAGGTTCCATGTTTCAATCCTTACGGTCGGTTGTTTTGCTTTTTTCCTGTTGCTAGGTGAATATGTTGCGGTCCATGTGTCAGGATTTTATCTCTAAGCTCCACACACCCTCAGGAGCAGATGGACCGTGACTAGAAGCACCTTATTGACTGGGGAATTGTCCAGCTTAGGCGGACGGTAGCTGTCTAGTGAGATATATTGATCTCTCCCACTGTCGGAAGTAACCCCTGGCGCCTTGCTCTATGCCAATCGAGCATTAAGACCTATAACCGGTAACTACTGCTTCCTGTGTTGTGTCACCGCTGTACACGGTGCTGAAGTGACCTCTCCAGAGCACAAGCCTGGGCAATGAAATGCGAAGAACCAGCTGTTGCCCAGTAGCAAGTCCCCCCTCTCCACGTCACCAATGTTGACCAGAGAAAGGCAGTAGCCAATGCAGCTTGGCATCGGTGCCGTCGCAGGAGTTGCCAGAACTATGTTGTTTACAACCTGGAACTGCCTTAGGGACTCAATCTTTAGATTTGTCCTCAGGGTTTACTCCCGAAGCCCTTCCCATCTGGATAGGGGGCTGAGTGGTCTCGAGGTATGGTGCCCGCCTCGAGTGCTGGAGGTCCGGGTTTGAAGCCCCGGTGAGGGCAGGGATTTTGTCACGTGGACTTCTAGTAACAAAGTTTCCTCTAGTCTCTGGGTAGTTAGATCGGACCCCCGTGTGTATCGTTGAGCACGTAAAAAATTCCTTGGCAGTTGGAAATCGAAAAAGAGTAGCCTAACAGTCCAACGTGGGCAAAATTTCGAGTTAAAAATCTACCCAAAGTATTTCAGGAACTCTCACTGGTGCTGCGGAGTTCGAGCATTGAGCTGAGAACCTCCGGACTCAAGCTTGAGTTAGGAGTAGAACGGAGCACTTATGAGGTACACCCGTGTGCCGTGATGTTTATCCGTCTACTAAACTAAATTAATGTAAACTAAACTTCCCATCTGGCTATACCCGCAAGGCAGTGGAGGTTTGATATTTAGAGTTTCATCTCAGAGGAGATACCAACCAAGGCTGACGAGCCTCCTCTGCCCAGGAATCAATAAGGAGGGAAGTCTTCCATTCTTCCTTCCTGGCAGTGACCATACTGATCAGATGACCGTAGCCATTGTCTCTATTGAGAGATCCTCTGCAAACTGTCTATGACTTGAGACCATAACCAACGACTATCTGTTGGCTGCTTTCAAGTCCAATGCACCACCTGCTCACGTGGCTTCACGTTGCCCTGTTTGGGGGATAAACTTGGTACTCGCCTTGCCCAAGGGTGTCCCGTAGACTAGCCGAGGGAAGGGGGCACCTTACTTCTCCTTTGATAGGGGGTACCCCTACCCCGCTACCCGAAGAACAATAAGACGGGAATATATATACATGTGATAATACCACAATAGTCTGATGAATAACAAGACGGGAAAACACAAAGGATAATACAAGTCAATACATAGAAATATAATGGTGAACACAATAAATAAATAAATAAATAAATAAATAAAACGTAAAAACACAAACATGTGATACATGTCTACACAATCAAGAGAACGGTGAAAAATAACACGGGAAATCATAAACATTTGATACAAGTCAACTCAAGCAATTGAATGTTGAAAAGGAAGACAGGAAAATAGAAACATGTGGTACTGAAACAATAGAAAGGTGGACAGAAAGAGAGAAACAAATAAACATTTAACAAGTCTACAAAAGCAATGGAATGATGAACAATAAGGCTGGAAAATACGAACAGCAGATCCAAGTCTACATAATCAATAGAATGGTGAACAAGAAGACGGGAAAACACAAACAGCAAATACAAGCCTACACAAAGTACAAACATAATCTTACTGTTTTCGTGCCAAGATTTTCGATTCCACAGACGAGTATGGCGGTGTCTCCTCTGTTGAATGACACATTTGTGGGCCGGGGAATGAAGAAAGGCAGCTCTTCGTCTGAATTATCGTAGTCGCTAGGATCTGGCAAATGCAAGCAAAACATCTGTTGTCAATGAGGCAAGTTGGGAAATCACGTCTGGTCTAGATCGATACAGGCAATTACTTTTTTGCTTTTTCAGTATCAATTTTAAAACAGTTATATATCAGATTGTAATATACTGGTAAATGGAAATAATCTTAAACAAGTGAATTGGTACAGCTATCTCGGAACAGTCATAGTATGTGATGGGAGGTGTCCTGAAAGAATTATAACAAGAATCGCTATGGCAAAGGTAGCCTTTGGCCATTTAGGAAAACATACTGACCAATTGAAAGATGTTAAATGTAACGAGAACAAAGAGTGGTGAAGTGCTCCATATCACCTGTACTTTTATATGGATGTAAAATGTGGACAATGAGCAGACACGCTGGAGAATATCTAATTGTAGTAGAAATGTGGCTTCTGAGGACAATGCAGTCTACAATGGACAGACAGAAAAAGCAATGAGAGAGTCCTACAAGAAGTACATGAAAACCATAAACTGATTACAGCAAGTATTCTTAGACAGTCAATATTATTTGGGCACGTCATGAGAAGAAATAAACTAGAAAACTTGGTGACAACTGGCAAGATGATTGAGAAGAAAGGAACAAGGGGAAAGCAGGGAATTAAATATCTGAATGGTTTGGCCATATGGAATGGTCGGAACAAGAACACAGAGCTGATCCACGACTCTGGTGATCGTGTAAGATGATGAAACATGGCTATGCGTATTGGTATGGCACATGATGATGATATATTAGATATTATTCTCAGTAACATCTTATCATATGAATCTTGTGATTTATCATGACCTGCTTTCTGTGGTAGAGATATAAATATGGATTCTAAGAGGTCATTAAGAGTGCATCCAATATCAGAAAACGTTGTTATTATTTTGATTCCAACATCTCCCTAGGCCAACATTTTCTTTAACTTAATGCTGATGTCTGGTCAAGGTGCCTCTCCTGTCTTCGTGTAATGCCATACATCCTCAGTTTCCGCTCAAAGTATTTATGTACCTTCGCTGCACTCTTAAATAATTACATCTGTTCTAATATCCCCATGTATCTCGTGTACGTAATATGCCCGTCAATTAATAATATAATTCAGTCTCATATATTGTGTTGTTCTTCCATTTTAAACGCCCAGTAGTATTTCGTGTTTCACTCAATCAATCATGTGCCATACCGGAAAGCGTGGGCGGTTATTACTCGCCATTTCACTCGATCACCAGAGTCGTGGATCAGCTCAGCGTTCCTGTTTCGACCATGCCACGTGGTCAAGCCATCCAGGTCTTTACTTCTCTGTCTTCCCCTTGTTCTCTTCTCCTCTATCTTACCAGTTGACACCAAGGTCTCCAATATATTTCTTCTCATAACATGTCCAACATATTTTGACTGTCTACGTCTAATGTCTCTAATCAATTTACGATTTTCATTTGTTTCTTGTAGTACTTGGTCATTGGTTTTTCTGTCTGTCCATGGTATTCATTGCATTCTCTTCAGAAACCACATTTCCACAGCCATCAGATGTTTGTCAACTTGACTGCTCATTGTCCAAGCTTCCCATCTGCATACCGCGCCCGAAACACAGTTGCTGGCGATTAGGAATCAAACTGCTTTGCTTTGCGCTGGCCGGTATGAGAGCCGGTCGTTCAGAAAGCAATGGCAAACTACTAAGCGTAAACTTGCCCAAAAATAATCAAAATATGCCGGGGTTCACCGCGACGTCCTTATAGGATATGCAACTTACTTTACCTTTTTGAATGTGTTCACTATTTCCTGATTAATTCTTTTATATTCATCCTTATCTTGCCTTTTTCTCTTTCATCTGTCATCTGCAGAATTTTATTTGTCATTTATTTTATTTCTGCATTTCTATTTATTGAATGAATTACTTCTTTTTATGTCTGTAGTATTTATTCACACAACACATGCAACTATTTGTAAATAGACTGTATTATTTCGACGGCATTATATCTGTTATGGACAGTAACATTGTACCTTACCCTAATTTATTTTGTCTACTTCAAGTAACTACATTTTCTAACATGAAGAACGTCTTATGCCATAAATCTCTGTTATTGGAAGAAACTAAAATAACACATAATATCAGTTGTAACAAATGGCTGAAAATGTTAGGAATTAGTCAAAACAAGCAAATTAAATTTCCTCAAAATTCAGAGATGTAGTTTTAAAACAAAAATTATGTCAATACTTTGAATAATCTAAATGTTTTGAAATATACTAAGATTTAAAGACTACTTGTAAGACTACTTGTAATAAAATCAGAAAAATAAATTCATTATGTGTTTTCGTATACATTATGCGAAGTATAAAACACGAATAGTTTGTGAAAAATGGAAAGATATAATGAAAGAGAGGTGGGGGAAGTCAAGGAGAGAGGATTATTAACAGTATGTTTTATCTTGTTTTTGTTATTTTCATGACACTAAAATGTGTCAGCACCTCGATACGTTCTGTTACAGACCGCAAGATGTGGAGAAGCAAAGTCGCCTACATAAGTCATCAAGGCAATAAATGATTAATTATATATATATATATATATATATATATATATATATATATATATATATATATATATATATATATATATATATATATATATATATATATATATATACGAAAGAGAGTCAATAAGTAAGTCACACAGTTCTGTGGGACGTCAGGTAAATATAGTTGGTGTTTTCTACAGGTGTCATTACGTGATAGCAACATCGAAATTTATATTCTCGTTCGTCAAGTGGCGCTAGGTGTCCCATGTGCATGCGCATCGCATAAACAAAATGACGACTGTATTTACGGAGTGTACAACCAAAACGCAAACATGCTGTTGAGCGTTTTTTTTATTCGGGGGGGGGGGGGGGGAGCAAAAGGACTGCCTTCAAAGGACATTCATAAGGAAATGCTTCCTGTTTATGCTGACTACCAGCCCGAATTAAAGCATGCTTCAATGCAATGGAAACATCTTTCTTCGCCTTGTGTCCAAAAATTCAAGATTACGCCATCAGCAGGGAAGGGTATACTGACAGTGTTCTGGGATTGTCAAGGCGTGCTTTCAAGAAGAATGGTGACAATGTGAATTCTGAATAGTACTATGAAGTTCTATCGATGCTTCATGATACAATTCGAAGAAAACGTCCAGGACTGCTGACTGGAGGAGTGTTACGTCTTCATGACAATGCCAGACCACATACGGCTCGATTAACTCAGGAGAAAATTAACCAACTAAGGTGGATGGTTCTGGAATATCCACCATACAGCCCTGACTTAGCCCCTAGCGATTTACACCTTTTTGTTTGTCCACTGTAAACCCACTTTGACGGGATACATTTCGCGAATGACTCCGAAGTTGAATGTGAAGTGAAAACGTGGTTTAGAAAACAGAACACGCAGTTCTATGCAGCCGGTTTGAGAGGACTGATAAAACGATGGGATAAGTGCATCATTGTTGATGGAAATTAAGTTTAGAAATAAATGAACAATGTATGTGTAAAAATAAACTGGTTTCAAGTCGTTAGTATATTTAGTTATTTTTCTACAGCCATATGTGACTTACTTATTGACTTCCCCTCTTGCGCGCGCGCGCGCGCGTGTGTGTGTGTGTGTGTGTGTGTGTATGTGTGTGTGTGTGTGTTCTAGATCTGAAACCAGGCAAGCACTTTATTAAAGAACAAAATATGAAATGGTTTTGTCCCCCCTCACAAGAATTCCTTGGTATCATCTGCCACAAACAACCACATTTCAGAAATATAATGGATATATGACAAGGTGAAGATCACGTTAAAAAGGAGTTATGGTGTCAAGAACAACATATTTTATGCATTTCATTTACAGGACATCGCTGTCAACACCAGTATTTTACTGCTGTTGTGATCACTTGGCAAGTTTACGTTCAGTAGTTTGTCATTGCTTTTGAACGCCGGTTCCCATACAATTTCGTTAAAATCTAGCGCAATGCGGTCTGCCGCCCAATTGCGTGCAGCTGTGTTTCGAACGCGGGTAAGCGGGATTACGAACCGCTTCCGGAAGGCCTCCACCATTGAGACCGGCAAGAACAACATTAGAGAAACGAATACCAATTTACCAGGAATATTAGTAAGAACGCATTAAAACTCTTTAAATCTTCTCCCAACACTTTGCTGGGGTAATTGGAGGAAGAAAAGAAGAGGAAGAAGACCCACAACTATATTTATGAGCAATCATAACATCTGATTGAAGATGAGTTAATTAGTTGCACGTCCCATGCAGGACATTGCAATAAACCCCAGCATTTATTGGGTAGTTGTAATGTACCAGGCAATTTAGTTAAGAAATTGTCCATTGCTTTCTGAACTGCCAATGCCTCATACAATCGAAAACACCGCAGAGCGGTTTACTTCCAAATCGCGCGGGGCTGATGTCGAACCCCCAACTCGGAATTATGAAAGAGAACGGATCTGTGCAGATCAAGTCGAGCTGCGGAAAGAGACCGAGCCATATGGGGAAAAAACCCAGTACAATAACTACTAATAAAGCACTTTACAACACAGTCTTCCTACCAACTCTATGCTACCAGTGCCAAACCTGGACAATGACAGAAAAAGAGAAAAGAAAAATCACAACAACAGAAATGAGATTCCTGAGAATAATACTCAATGTATCAAGAAGAGATAAGATCAGAAATGAAGAAATCAGGACTAAAGTGGGGGTTATAGCTGGACTAGATTTTATTAGAAGGCAGCAAGTCAAATGGTTTGGTCATGCAAGTAGGTTACCAACTAACAGAATATCACAACAAGCAATGATGTACAGACCAGATGGAAACAGAGGAAGAGGCCTACGACATAAATGTTGGACGGAGGGAATAGCAGAGTCCATGGGAATAACGATACATGAAGCCCATAAGCGGGCACTCTCCAGATGTTTATACTTCACCTCGACACCGCAAGGTACAAACGGAACCTGATGAGATGAGATGACAATGAAATCGATCATCTCATCTTTAACCCCACGAATACCTTAACCCACAGTTCATTCAATGTAACGTAAAGAGAGAGAGAGAGAGAGAGAGAGAGAGAGAGAGAGAGAGAGAGAGAGAGAGAGAGAGAGAGAGAGAGAGAGAGAGAGAGAGAGAGAGAAATCAAATCAAATCAACTTTATTAGGGTCACAAATTGGGCGCGCAGGCCCGTCTTACATTCGGCCCTTCAACCCAGAGAGAGAGAGAGAGAGAGAGAGAGAGAGAGAGAGAGAGAGAGAGAGAGAGAGAGAGAGAGAGAGAGATCGAAAACAACATGTCACTAATACACCTTAGAAATGGCACCATATATGTGTAGATCAAGAGGGAAGTGTGCAGAAGGTATGGATATATGAATAACAGGTCCCATTTATGATTCCTAATTAGATATAATTACAACAGTATTTGCCTGTATTATTAGGATAGTATAATTAGCGTCATTTCTGACTGGTAATTAGATATTATTGTTGTGGTAATTAGCTATCATTGTCGCGTCCCGTGTCGTTGATATTCACATAACATGACTAAGCATTAGATTACAAGCTGGCATATCCCCTCCCGCTGAAAATTAATGACGATTATCCGCTTTGTATTCCAGCCTGGGGTGACAGGGGGTAATTCTCTGGGGAAATGTCTGTACGTCACCCAATTCTGGGACATTTCTCATGCACTTTTACATATCCTTGTCTGTCTGTGCTTACTAGGGTTAAGTCCTGTGTCCCGGTCGAGCTAGTATCATTTGCATGGTTATTTATTGTTATGGGGTTTTGTAGTTTTAGATTATGAATGACAGACTGATATCCCAGAGTCATAACTAGGTGTGATGTAAACCCCACGAAAAAGGAACAAAACAAAAAAAATGAAAGAGAAGATTAAGAGATTCAGTACCAACCCAAAAGTAGGAAAATGGGAAGTAGAGGTGTGTCACAGTTATGACGTACAAGTTGTTAATGAGGTAGCAGACGTGTTATATTGTAATACAATAAAAACATTTCAGCGATATAGAAGTAGTAGGAAATGTTGTATTTAAGTATGATTTCCGGCGAAAATGTGATTTCCCCAAGATAGTAAGTCCTTCTATATTCAATATGACGTCATAGACCACCCATCTCGTGATGTTACAAAAACCGGACTCGATTTCTCAAAGCTCGTGCGCTTTGGTACTAAATTAATTACGGTTTTGGGTGTTTAAAAAAGTTAAACTTTAAGAACTTAAGGTAAAGTATATACGCGATAATTCTTTTGAAAAAAGTATGTCCCCCCCCCCTCAATTAAAAATAAAAGATAACAATTATTAGTGGTCTTTGGTGGACGGGGTTTAAACACTTGCATCATACACATGGTTAGGGGTAAGGATTTGGGTTATGGGTTAGTGATCGTGAAATGAAAACCGTAAAAAAGTAAACTTGACATATATTATTGGTTGTAGTGGGTATGGTTTAGTGTCGTAAACCCTAGCATCATACAAATGGTTAGGGGTACGGAGTTTGGGTACGGGTTATAGATCGTCAAATAAATACCTTAAAACGTAAAGATGACAGGTATTATTAATTGTAGCGGGTATGGCTTAATGCCATTCCTTGCGAAGAAGGGGTAATTGAGTGGAGGAAAGGCTAGACCAGTGTTTGTGATCATTGTTAAGTGGTGGGCGAATGGTGAAGTGGTTAGATAAATACGCCCTGTCCTTGTTAAGAGACGGGGGCGTCGAATGGAGGAGTGGTACATAAATGGACAGTCAGCAATTGTATATAGTAGGTACCAGAACATTTCCTTGGAAGAGAAGGCGGCGAGAATGATTTTCATAACATCACCATATAGAGTGCAGATGAATTTTAAAATAGGAAGCTGACACATTTAGATAAACGTAAAGATGCTTCTAATACTTGGTTATGTCCTTATTTCAAAGCGTTCTTGCTTATGGTATATTTTATCAAGAGAAACTGTACATAAATCAGCAGCAGCAGCAGCAGTAGCAGCAGCAGAACCACCACCACCACCACCACCAACAACAACAACACCACTACCACCACCACCGCCACCACCACCAACAACAACAACAACAACAACAGTACCCATTTTAATAATTAAATATTAATAATAACACTAATAATAACAGCAACAAATATAACATTAACAGCAATAAGAAGAAAAACAACAACAACCAAAATGTCAGAAATCAATGTAAACGACAACAACAATTACAATATCAACACTAACATCGATAACTATAAAAGCAATAACAACAATGACAGTAAAAACGAGAGTAATAACAGTAACAATCACAATTCATCCATCCATCATTAGGGGGTGGGGTGAGAGGTCTCGAGGTATGGTGTCCACCCGTGTGCTAAAGGTCCCGGGTTCAAGCCCTGGTGAGGGCCAGGTTTTTTTTTTTTCACGTAGAGTGCTAGTAACAAAATTTCCTCTAGTCTCTGGGTAGTGAGATCGGACGGCCGTGTGTATTGTTGTGCACGTAAACAATTCCTTGGCAGTTGGAAATCGAAACAGAGTAGTCTAACGGCGCTGCCCGGGGAAAATTTCGAGTTAAAAATCTACCCAAAGTATTTCAAGATCCTTGCCGGTGCTACGGAGTTCGTGCACTGAGCTGAGATTCTCCGGACTCAGGCTTGAGTTAGGAGTAGAACGGAGCACTTATGGGATGGGTTATAATAATGTGGGTGGCGTGATGTTGATCCGTCGACTAAACATTCATCATGTGTCATGCCGGTAAGCGTGGGCGGTTATGATTCACCATTTCATTCAGTCACCACAGTCGTGGATCAGCTCAGTGTTTTTGTCTCTACCATGGTCACACCATCTGGGTATTTACTTTCCTGTCTTCCCCTTGTTCTCTTCCCATCGATCTTGTCAGTTGACACCAAGCTCTCCAATTAATTTTTTCTCATAACATGTCCAAACAACTTTGACTGTCTACGTCTAATTTACCTAATAAATTCACGATTTTCAATTGTTTCTTGTAGTACTTGGTCATTGGTTTTCTGTCTGTCAATGGTATTCGTTGCATTCTCCTCAGAAACAACATTTCCACAGCCATAAGATATTTTTCAGCTTGACTGCTTATTGTCCAAGCTTCAAATCCATACAATAGTACAGGCTCTATCTAGCACCTCAACACTCTTTTTTCTCGTTTCAGTTGACATCTTCTGTTTTGTTTGTTTGTTTGATCAGTATGTTTTTCATCATGCTAAAGGCTACTTTCGCCATTGCGATTCTTGTTCTAATCTCTTTAAAACATCTCCTATCAGATGTTATTACTGTTCCGAGATTATTGTACCGATTGACTTGTTGAAGAGTATTCACACTGAATTGTATATTACATTGTGGTATTTCGTACTTCCTAGTGACGACCATAATTTTACAATTTAATTCTAACCCTAGTTGTTCACTGTGTGCAACAACCGCATCTATTACAATAGTAATAAGAAAAACAACAATACCGATGGTCATGATGATGATGATGATGATGATGATGATGATGATGATGATGATGATGATGATGATGATGATGATGATGATAATAATAATAACTCTCTTCTCATCGCATGACCAAAAAACAAACAAAAAACAGAAGCAAATAATGATAATAATTACTGTAATAATAATAGCAGCAACAACAATAACAAAATCATAGTAACAGTCACTATAACAAACATAATAACACCCTCAATGTTATTACATTTCGAGTATTTCGTACTTCCTAGTGACGACCATAATCTTACAATTTAATTCTAACCCTAGTTGTTCACTGTGTGCAACAACCACATCTATTACAATAGTAAAAACAACAATACCGATGGTAATGATGATGATGATGATGATGATGATGATGATGATGATGATGATGATGATAATAATAATAATAATAACTCTCTTCTCATCGCATGGCCCCCCCCCCAAAAAAAAAACAGAAGCAAATAATGATAATAATTACTGTAATAATAATAGCAGCAACAACAATAACAAAATCATAGTAGCAGTCACTATAACAAACATAATAACACCCTCAGCAGCAATTAAAATAACAACAATAACATGAATAACCATAACAGCAATAACAACAGTAGCAATATTAACAATTGTGACAAAGCAACCAAAAAAAAAAAAAAAAACATGTTGGGTTAACCGCAGGATTAAAGAGGAAAGACTGAAAGGGTGAAGAAAGCAATGCATCAATGACTCCATGTATGAATGCATGAACAAATGAATGAATGCACGAAAGGACTGGTAGAGGGTAGTGGGTGTGTGTGTGTGTGTGTGTGTGTGTGTGGAGGGGGGGGGGCTGGGATGAATGACTGAATGAATAATTGACTGAGTAAATGCACGCCCGCGTGCTTGCATGTCTGATCGCGTGAGAGAAAGACATTGGCGAATCAATCAATTATTACAGAGACGCTGCCTTGAACCATCTCACACGAGCCACCGAGACTCTATGAACTGAACTTATTGCTATTCGTGTGTTTAGTTTTGATTTCATTTTTTTTTTATTTGCTTTGCTTAAAAATACACTAGCACACAGATACCAGGACAGACTGAGCAATGGCGATGTCCGATTACAACTCTCTCTCTCTCTCTCTCTCTCTCTCTCTCTCTCTCTCTCTCTCTCTCTCTCTCTCTCTCTCTCTCTCTCTCTCTCTCCATCCCTCTCTCTGTCTCTGTTCCCCTCCCTACCCCCATATATATGTCTGGCACCTTGCCGTCTTGATAGACAATAGTTTGTAAAACGCAATTATACGTCTTCATAGTGCAATCCTTGAGCTAAATTTAGACACCATGTGTTTGCTATGCAACATGATTCGTCTCTCTATGTGCCTAGTTTACTCTAGAGGAAAGTTAACATCAATGTGTCTAGAACAACACAAGTCGCAGATGCTGCCAGTTCAGCAAAGCAATTTTTTAACTGTCTGTTGGAGCTTCCAGCATAAAACAGTTGCCGACCAAGACTTGGTGCCTGGTGTGCCCTGTCATGAAATTTAGTCTTTAGGTTGGAGTAATGCTTGTACACTCCCAATTCCGTTCCTCCGCCCGAAGCCTGTGGCAGAATATGGGTTGTCGGATTCGGTGAGTGCCACCCAACATTTGGCGTTAACAGAAAGCAGGTAGTACCGTCTACTGTCATACGGTATGTCAGTAATATCTAAAATCTTATTAGTCTGACGGTGTCTGATATATATATATATATATATATATATATATATATATATATATATATATATATATATATATATATATATATATATATATATATATATGTATATATATATATATATATATATATATATATATATATATATATATATATATATATATATATATATATGTATATGAAGTACCACAATGTAATATGCAAGTAAATGGGACTATTCTTCAACAAGTGAATCGGTACAATTATCTTGGAACAGTCATAACATCTGATGGGAGATGCCTTGAAGAGATTAGAACAAGAATCGATATGGCGAAAGTAGCCTTTAGCAAGATGAAAGACATTCTGACCAATAACAAGATGTCAATTGAAACGAGAAAAAGAGTGTTGAGGGGATACATAGAGCCTGTTCTTTTGTATGGATGTGAAACTTGGACAATGTGCAGTCAAGCTGAAAAACATCTGATGGCTGCAGAAATGTGGTTTCTGAGGAAAATGCAAAGAATACCATGGACAGATAGAAAAACCAATGAGCAGGTACTATAGGAAACAAATGAAACTGATTAGAGAAATTAGACGTAGACAGTCAAAATTTTTTGGACATGTTATGAGAAGAAATGACTTGGAGAACTTAGTGACAACTGGCAAGTTCAAAGGGAACAGACCGAGAGGAAGACCGAGAGGAAAATACCCGGATGGCTTGGCCACATGGCATGGACGAGACAGGAACACTGAGCTGATCCACGAGACTGATGATCGAGTGAAATGGCGAGTCATGACCCCCCCCCCCCCCCCCCCCCCACGCTTTCCGGCATGGCACATGATATATATATATATATATATATATATATATATATATATATATATATATATATATATATATATATATATATATATATATATGCATTGTCTAACGTTTAATTCTGGAGTGGGAATATACTCGTATACTCTCGTCGGTAACGTGATGACGGTGAGAATCAGCAGTGGTTCGAATCGCATCGGTAACTTACGGGGTATGTGAGCCGGCCGCTCAGAAAGCAATGGCAAACTACTGAGCGTAATCTTGCAAAGAGATCAACATACAGCTGAAAGATGCTGGTGTTGACAGCGATGTCCTGTAAAGGATATGCAAAAAAAAAACAAAACAAAAAACAGGGCCTATTTGATCTTTATAATATTGTTGAAACTTTTCAAGGGAAACCAGCAAATGCAAAGAGAAAAGAGCGACATTTGAAAACAAATATAGGAATGAAATTATTGTAACTGCAAGACATTGTAATCTATAGGGCGGCTTAACATCAGTTGATTGGGGGTCTGTGGTCCAAATGGGGATATATGGTGTAATAAAAGAAGTAGCAGAAGAAGAAGAGGAAGAAGAAGATGAAACAGAAGAATACGAAGAAGAAGAAGAAGAAGAAGAAGAAGAAGAAGAAGAAGAAGAAGAAGAAGAAGAAGAAGAAGAAGAAGAAGAAGAAGAAGAAGAAGAAGAAGAAGAAGAAGAAGAAGAAGAAAAAGAAGAAGAGCAAGAAGAACAAGAAGAAAGAAAGAAAGAAAGAAAGAAAGAAAGAAAGAAAGAAAGAAAGAAAGAAAGAAAAAAGAAAGAAAGAAAGAAAGAGAGAAGAAGAAGAAGGAGGAGGAGAAGATACCATTGGTTTACAGAGGCGGTAGCATGTGGATAGTACGTTAGTATGACGGTAGATAGTTATCTTGCCCGAATCCCCATCATATCTGGCATCACTCATCGAATACAGATTGATCTGTAAACATATGCGTTTGGCACCATATAACCATTACTCCTCAAGGCGAGCAGCGGTTTTCGTTTCCTTCTCTTGCGATGTATCCCCTATGGAACACAGCCCCTCTACCAGTTCATGCCAAGACGTCCTCTTCTTTTCTTATCTATAGTCTAGTTCAAGGTCGGTTGGATTTCTGCAGCTAACGTTTTCTTCGGAATGGGGCAGCCCCACACCAATACTTCATAGTCGCCTCTTACGGCATGCTTGATCGATTGCACGATTACCTTTCTTGGCTTCGCTTACTGCTTCAGACGCACGGGCGAAATTGTCCTTTTTATTTTTATTTTTTAAATATACCATGGGGAAGGAGCTTTTATCCGAGTTAAAAATAAACCTTCAAAAGGCAAAATTATAGGAGAGATTTAGAGACAGTAAAGCTGAGTGTGAGAAAGATCAGAGAGAGGGGACTGGGGGGAGTAGAAATGCGAGAACGAAGTATAGCGGGGAACAGAAAAAGAAAAGCTTTCAATGAATCGATATCTCAAGAATTCATTTCAAGTATCGTTCATCAAAATGAGAACAGGGAATGCAGGAAACGAACGATAGAGAAATAAACATGGAGGAAGAGAGCGACATATATTTTTTTGGACATAAAGAGGGAAAAGGTTACGACAAGTGGCAACACATACACACAATTAAACACACACATACACACACACACACGCACACACACACACACACACACACACACACACACACACACACACACACACACACACAGGCCACAGATGGAGAAATTCTCAAGTTTAAAAGAGATGGTATCTACGTATCGTTACTTGCAGCAGGGCAGTATTTCAACCAGTGATTCTCAAACTGAGCACAAGCGAGAACCCGTTATTGAAACAAATACATTATCTACTATTTCTAACTGTTTATCTTTAATTTAAATTAATTTAATCTCGGTAAATCTGTGGAAATGCAAACACTGCGGAGGGGGGGGGGGGGGGGGGGAGCTAAGCGTGGCTTAAATTTATAAAATTGCATATACTATATACAAAGGAAGTTACAGCGACAGGCCTTTACCAGCAGACTACAACATAAGACACACCTTAACATATTCAAAATGAAAATCACAATAAAGTAACTACGTACTGGAAGCCTCTAACTTAAGTGCCACATATATAATATTTGGCTTCCAGACTGGCTTCCAGATTATTCCCTCATTGTGATGCTTGAATAGTGTTTCTGTAAATTCTTCTCCTTCTCTTTGCTATCCTTATTTACTTATTTATGTCTCTTGTCTTTCTTTCTTTCTTTCTTTCTTTCTTTCTTTCTTTCTTTCTTTCTTTCTTTCTTTCTTTCTTTCATCTTCTACTTCTTCTCATCTTCGTTTTCTTCGCCTTCACCTTCTTCTTTTTCTCGTCATTATTGTAAATTATTATGAAATACCACCCATTTAGTCCTCTTATTCATGGTTTCTAATACACACACACACACACACACACACACTCATATATATATATATATATATATATATATATACACACACACACACACTAGCTGACCCGGCCCGGCTTCGCCCAGCTCCTGGCGGGGATCTGTCTGTCTGTCTGTCAGCCTGCCTGCCTGCCTGCCTGCCTGCCTACCTACCTACCTACCTACCTACCTACGCACCCACCCACCTACCTTTCTATCTATCTATCTATCTATCTATCTATCTATCTATTGTGACTTGTTTAAATTCCAGAGAGAAGGTTGGACTCAACAAGCACATCTATAAAACTGATTATCTGTTGGGGTTATTGCCTGACTTGGGTCTACACTCCTCTCTTCTGTCTTCCCTTCCATATATCTACTTCTGTCACTCTCTCTCTTATTCTCTCAACACATACTCCGACAACATTTCCTTTCAACATATAATAAAAGATTTATTAATAAAGAAAACTATGTCCGGTGTGTGTATGGATATTGTCTGTGTAGTTGCTATTGTATTCTATGGTTGTGGACAGAATGAACTCAGAATGTCTATCAGCTGTATCTTCTCGCCAGTCATTCTTCACGATTACAGGACATCACATCAAACAGGACAGAGCTCACCCGGGATGATCCGTAGGCTTGAATCTGATGGTAAATCCGTTAGTGAAATGAAAACAAACTGTTCACCACTGATTCACCGTATTGCTATAAAAGTCCCGTAAGTTTATGACTGTGCCCAAATCGGTTTCATGATATTAAGTATCCATCATCGAAGAAAAACACCACATTGTCAATGTTCTTCCTATTGTCTATTATGATTATCACTATTGTCTTTGTCTATTCCTTCTACCCTATGTATGCAAGTCGTATGTAGGTTGAAGTCTCTGCTTGCCCCACCTTAACCTCTCTTTCTGTTTAGGAGCCCCAGTGGTATATGCGTGTTAGCATACAGTCTTCTGTATTTTACTTGATGTTAGTATTTGTTCATCTGAACAAACTGTTTAGGTTCTTTCTGGATCTAAGTATGTACTTTATTGGTTCACGTAGAGTAGTTTTTTCTTTCTTCTCTAATGTCCCTAGAAACTGGGAACCTGTGGATGAATATAACAAGTCGAGTGGTAAGCGTCCGCCCCTTACTCCTAACTTATGCAAGTGTCCTTCTCCAGCCATAATGACAAGGCTTTCGAAGTCACCATCCGCATAAGACATAAGAATTCACCTCAGTCTAAAACACCTACTAATAATAGGTAATGATAAAGGTAATACACGCTCATCTATATTCCTATTCTAAAAATATATTGTAATATACCTTATACACATCTATGTTCCTATATAGAATTAATGTAAATCCACGAATCGAAATTTATCCGCATCCAAGCACTTTATCCCATTATAAGGGAGGATATTTCTTTTCATTACAGGACACATAATTCTATCTTTCCGTCCAGTTGGGGAACACACACTAAACTGACACAAAGACGTGGCCACTCTCTTTAGATCATCTTTGTCCCATCGTCCTTGACATTGCTGGACAAAGCAAATTCAGACTTCATTATCCCTTGTCAGTGGAAAATTCATGATCTAGGGCTTTTCCGTATATCCCTACCTCCAGAACGCAATAGACTGATCCATGATGCTGTCTCTCTTTGTCGCTACCCAAATTTTCCACTCGACAGTTACCTGTCCGGTTAGTCGGCTATTCCTGTCTTGACCCACATACACATGCGCTGGTCAATCCGTGGTTTATATCCTTCTGTTTCATTAACCCTTCTTCTCCCTGGGTGTTCGCTGTATACAGTCGTCGATCTGGGAATCACTAACATGCAGCATTTCATGACATAGGCCCCCTCTTAAGAGATTAGACCGCGTCGAATCTTTCTCACTGTAGGTTTGATTCCCATGATCCACAATCCTAATCTTCTTCCTCCGGAGCTGGATGTCTGGATAAGAAATCTGCTCCTACATTCTCCTTTCCAAAAGTATTCCACTGTGAAGTCCCGTTGCAGCAACAACGTCCATCACATCCATCGTGCGTTGAGCTTCTGCGAAGTAGCTATTAACATCACGTGTTGATGATATGATTGGATCCTCACCTTGCTCACTTCATTATCCAGTAGGCGCTCTACTTGCCACCCTACTATACTACTAACGACTGAAACTAGTGTTGGCTCCTCGCTCCTGTACGTTCAGTCGACCTACTTTCGACTTGCGTCAGCGACGGCTCACAATACAAACGGATTGTCCCATCCTGATTGTAACACTGCTTCCATGTCCTCTTGGTTTTCCCCGGCTTTTCCTCTGGGGATGTTCCGCCTCGTCCTCGTCGGACCGAGTCGTCTTTCCCAAACCTCCTGGGCTTTTGCTTCCAGGACCATCTTGGGCGATGTTGTATCTGGTCAGCCAATCTTTGGTTGGAGTCCTGGGTAATTCTTGCCTTTCCCGACGTTACCCACCCCTTCTGAACTTGGTTACCGGTGAAACTTTCACTCTTGTCCTTTCCCTGACTTGTGATTTCCCTCCTCCTGTCGTTGGGTAAATCTGACCTATCACGTACTGTCCCATAGGCCCTCCTATGTTGTACTGGCGATCTCTGGTCTTCGTCTGGACTGGTAACCGTTGTCCTAATGGCTGCCATCACCATAAAGTGTGAAGCTTTGCTCCCGGATCTCTCCTCATATTTCCTAATGAGATGTCTAGGGAGATTTTTCTTCTCTTCCCCGATCCGTATTTTGTAGATGTTCTTGGACACCACCTTTTCCACAGGATAAGGTCCTTTCCATCCTACTTGGAGTATATTGGTCTCTGCTGGACTCCACACTTCCACTTTGTCTTCCACTTTAAGAGCTAGTTTCCTCTTAATTCGCTTGTTGGGTGGTGCTCTCTGGCACTCCGAACAAGACTTCACCCACCGGCGTACATCTCCGGTCATTCCTGGCCAGCAATAATGGCCGGATATTTGCTGCAAGGTCTCTCTGACACCCATATGTCGATTCTCGCCTATGATGTGTCCACTCTGAAGAATGTGAGGACGGTGGGTCTCTGGAACCACCCACTGCTCATGCAGGTTATCTCCCCTCCCAGCTCTCCGATAGAGTAGTTGATTCTTCAGAAAGTACTGTCCCCGTTCTGGTGGCTCAGCACTTCTTTGCAGCTTCCTGTAGCAAGGATGCAACGTAGTATCCTTCCTCTGGGCAGTATGCAATTCTCCTATCTCCGAGTTGTCGCATAGTGTCTCTGCCTCTTTTTCCTCCCCTTGAGATACACTGACTACTGTTCCCTTGTGGGCTTGCTGTTTGGGCATCCCCAAAAAGACATATTTCGTGCCAATGATCATTGGAAATAAGGAGTCAGATAATACAGCAGCTGGAATAATGCCCGTGACGTACCTGGATTTAATCTCCACCTTGGCGATTGGCAGCGTCATGGTAACAGCACTCCTCATTGCCGGCTGTATCTCTATGGTCTCCCCTGTAAGTTGGTCTGGGCTTACCAAGCTGGCGTCCACCACCGCTTCCCCATCCAAACCGGTATCATAGAGACAAGCAACCTGCTGGCCATTGACTTCAATAAGTTCAACCACAGGTGGTCTCTCTTGGTCCTGAGTGTCTTTCATCTCCTTGACCGTTTCCTTGCCTTCCTCTTTTGATTCCTCGAGGTTGGTTATGCAATTGGCGTGTTTGGCCTTGCATCTGCAGTCCACAATATTATGTGTTGTCGACTGGCAGTGTGTGCACTCTGTTCCCTTCCTAGGTTTCCGTGTGTCCTTTTTGTTCCTTTCTCCTTCGCCGACCTCAGCCTTGTCTGTGATCACCGATGTAGGAATCACCTTGCATGCTGCGAAGTAAGAACTTTTAGGTTTCGATCTGCAGTCTTTTGTGTTGTGGGATGCCGCCCTACAAAATGAACACCATTTCTCCGACCATTGTCGTTTCGCTTGAGAATTCGAGGTGCTCTGGTTTCCTACCTTCACCTTCTCTGAACTCTCCTCTGTGTGCTTTATATAAGGTTCCCCTTTTTCTCCTTCCCAGTTTTTAGGTTTCTTTTTCTCTGTTTTCTCCTGACTTTTGGATTGTGTACTTAGTTCCTCCGTTTCACCATGTACTTCCACGAATCGTTCAGCCAGCTTATTCACCACATCAATCCGTTCCGCCCCTTGTTCTCCCAAGAAGGTTCTGAGAGGTTTCGACATTTGCTTTCGCATCTGGTCTACCACCATCATCTCTTCGAGACTCTCATAATCCCTCTGGAATTCTGCCAAGTCCATCCATTTCTGTAGATAGGATTTCAGCCTCAGACTGTAGGCGGCGAATAGTTCTCCCGGCTCTCGTCTAGACGATCTAAACTTCTTCCTATACGTTTGTGCGGTGATGTCATAATGCTTCATCAAAGCTGCTTTTAATTCCTGGTAATTATTTTCCTGTCCTGGTGGTAAGCGTGTGTACACGTCAAATCCCGAACCGATTAAACCCTGGGATAGTTTAAGAGCCCATCTGCTCCGATCCAGCCCCATAGCGACTGACATTGCTTCGAAACGAGATGCGTACTGGTCAAAGCGTTCCTTAGACTGATCGTAGACAGCTAAGGGAAACTTCATGGCATGGTAACCATGTCCACTCATATGGGTTGCACCAGGTGAAGAAGAATTTCCTTCCACTCCGTCTATTTCTCCCTTAGTTTGTGTCTTGAGTTCTAGCTCTTTCATGCGGTATTCATGTTCTCTGATCTTTGTGGCTTCTTCTGCATCCAACCTCTTTTTGGTCTGCTCCGCTTCAGCATCTAACCGCTTGTTGATTTGTTCCATTTCCATGCGTTTCAATTCCAACTCAGTCTTTCGATCTTCTCGTTCCGCCTGACGAATCTCTCGCTCTCTTTCTTGGATGTAATCAGTTAAGTCTGAACCAGCCAACCCAATTTCCTCTCCGTTTGCCCTAAGTTCTGCTGTAGTTAGTTTGGGAGTGGCCATAGTTACAGCAGATAAGTCAGCACGTTGATCAAAGACACCTCAAAGCAGTAAAGAATACTCACTATAAACCGATAATCTACCTAGAACCTATATCATTTATCTATATCTATCTAATATTATAAATCTACACCACCCCACAGTACATCACAACCACTCTCTCATCCATAAGAGGAGATATAGGATAAAGACTTATGTAGACGTGTGACCGTGTGACTAAGTATGTAATGTCTTACCACCTATCCACATTCACTCTGTCTGGAACTTTCTCACTGTAAAGTCACCAGCCTTAATGAAATGTTTCTACCATAAATGTAATGGCACCATATATCCAATGGACGTCCTTCCATTAAAAGTCATCAATATATACTTATATTCCTTCCAATCAGTATGTCCCAACATGTAGGTACTCCGCTATGCCTGTGCCAATATGCAAGTACCTCTCTCTATGCATATGCCTCTTTATGCTTTTAGGTCATATGAGTATTATGTATGTACGTATCCCGCTGCTCCCACCATTTATGTGACTTGTTTAAATTCCAGAGAGAAGGTTGGACTCAACAAGCACATCTATAAAACTGATTATCTGTTGGGGTTATTGCCTGACTTTGGTCTACACTCCTCTCTTCTGTCTTCCCTTCCATATATCTACTTCTGTCACTCTCTCTCTTATTCTCTCAACACATACTCCGACAACATTTCCTTTCAACATATAATAAAAGATTTATTAATAAAGAAAACTATGTCCGGTGTGTGTATGGATATTGTCTGTGTAGTTGCTATTGTATTCTATGGTTGTGGACAGAATGAACTCAGAATGTCTATCAGCTGTATCTTCTCGCCAGTCATTCTTCACGATTACAGGACATCACATCAAACAGGACAGAGCTCACCCGGGATGATCCGTAGGCTTGAATCTGATGGTAAATCCGTTAGTGAAATGAAAACAAACTGTTCACCCCTGATTCACCGTATTGCTATAAAAGTCCCGTAAGTTTATGACTGTGCCCAAATCGGTTTCATGATATTAAGTATCCATCATCGAAGAAAAACACCACATTGTCAATGTTCTTCCTATTGTCTATTATGATTATCACTATTGTCTTTGTCTATTCCTTCTACCCTATGTATGCAAGTCGTATGTAGGTTGAAGTCTCTGCTTGCCCCACCTTAACCTCTCTTTCTGTTTAGGAGCCCCAGTGGTATATGCGTGTTAGCATACAGTCTTCTGTATTTTACTTGATGTTAGTATTTGTTCATCTGAACAAACTGTTTAGGTTCTTTCTGGATCTAAGTATGTACTTTATTGGTTCACGTAGAGTAGTTTTTTCTTTCTTCTCTAATGTCCCTAGAAACTGGGAACCTGTGGATGAATATAACAAGTCGAGTGGTAAGCGTCCGCCCCTTACTCCTAACTTATGCAAGTGTCCTTCTCCAGCCATAATGACAAGGCTTTCGAAGTCACCATCCGCATAAGACATAAGAATTCACCTCAGTCTAAAACACCTACTAATAATAGGTAATGATAAAGGTAATACACGCTCATCTATATTCCTATTCTAAAAATATATTGTAATATACCTTATACACATCTATGTTCCTATATAGAATTAATGTAAATCCACGAATCGAAATTTATCCGCATCCAAGCACTTTATCCCATTATAAGGGAGGATATTTCTTTTCATTACAGGACACATAATTCTATCTTTCCGTCCAGTTGGGGAACACACACTAAACTGACACAAAGACGTGGCCACTCTCTTTAGATCATCTTTGTCCCATCGTCCTTGACATTGCTGGACAAAGCAAATTCAGACTTCATTATCCCTTGTCAGTGGAAAATTCCAGATCTAGGGCTTTTCCGTATATCCCTACCTCCAGAACGCAATAGACTGATCCATGATGCTGTCTCTCTTTGTCGCTACCCAAATTTTCCACTCGACAGTTACCTGTCCGGTTAGTCGGCTATTCCTGTCTTGACCCACATACACATGCGCTGGTCAATCCGTGGTTTATATCCTTCTGTTTCATTAACCCTTCTTCTCCCTGGGTGTTCGCTGTATACAGTCGTCGATCTGGGAATCACTAACATGCAGCATTTCATGACATCTATCTATCTATCTATCTATCTATCTATCTATCTATCTATCTATCTATCTATCTATCTATCTATCTATCTATCTATCTATCTATCTATCTATCTGTCTGTCTGTCTGTCTGTCTGTCTGTCTGTCTGTCTGTCCGTCTGTCCGTCTGTCTGTCTGTCTGTCTATCGAGAGAGAGAGTTGTGTGCACGCATGTCCTGTAACATGTCATTCCATATTTTTTGTGTACTTTCATCTTTCACATTATCATTTTGTATGTATGACACTTGATTTTATCATGTATAATATAACATTACTGTAATCTGAGTGAGTGGGAGAGAGAGAGAGAGTGGGAGAGAGAGAGAGAAAGAGAGAGAGAGAGAGAGAGAGAGAGAGAGAGAGAGAGAGAGAGAGAGAGAGAGAGAGAGAGTTGAACTGCATCACTAATTTTTAAGTTGCAAAATGTATATGTACAATTTTTCTCCATTTTCTTTACAATTTTGGCGACAACGCTCACGACAATCGTCACTGTATGTGTGTGTAAAGTGTGGGAGTTTGATCATAATAGTAGGTTGGGGGATTGGGGATGTGTGTGTGGGTGGATTCATGATGTGTTTGGGTGGGCTCAGGATGTGTGGGTGGGCGGGGTGGCATTGTGTGGGTGGGTGGGGGATTTGTATGTGGGTACGTGCGGGATGTATGGGTTGGCGAGGAGATGTGTGTGTGGGTCGGGATTTGTGTTTGGCTAGGTGGTTGTGGGTGAGTGGGTGGAGGAGGATATGTTGGTGGATGATTGATGGTGGGTTATGGGATGGGTGGGGGATATATGTCTGGGTGGGGATATGTGGTGAGTGGGAGATGTTTGCAGGTGGGGGTGGTTGTGGGTGTGGGGATGTGTGTGTGGGTGAGGGATGTGTATGGGTGTGGGGTGTTTTGGTGCATGGGTGGAGAGTGTGTGTGTGGGTGGGAGATGTGTGGGTGAATGTGTGTGGGGAATGTGTGTGGGTTGGGGAGGGGTGCGTGATGGGTGTGGGTATGTGTGTGTGGGTGGGGGATATGTCTGTCTGGGTTGGGGTGTGTGTGGCTGGATAGAGGATGTATGTGTGGGTAGTGAGGGTGATTGTAGTTGGGGGATGTGTGGATGGGTAGGAGATGTGTGGGGAGATGTGTGTATGGGTGAGGGATGTGTCTTTTGGATGTTTTTGGGTGTGGTGTTGTGTGGGATGGGAGGTGAGTGTGGATAGAGGATGTGTGTGTGGGTGGGTGGGGGTGTTGTTGGGTGTGCGGGTGGGTGAAGGATGTGTATGAGGGTGGGGAATGTGTGTTTAGATGGGTGGTTGGGGTGTGTGAGTGTGGGTTGGTAGATAGGAGGTCTGTCTGTCTGTCTGTCTGTCTGTCTGTCTGTCCGTCCGTCCGTCCGTCCGTCCGTCCCTCCGTCCGTCCCTCCCTCCGTCCGTCCGTCCGCCCGCCCGTCCGTCCCTCCCTCCGTCCGTCCGTCCGTCCGCCGCCCGTCCGTCCGTCCATCCGTATATCTATCTATCTATCTATCTATCTATCTATCTATCTATCTATCTATCTATCTATCTATCTATCTATCTATCTATCTATCTATCTATCTATCTATCTATCTATCTATCTATCTATCTATCTATCTATCTATCTATCTACCCATATACCCATCTATCTATCTATCTATCTATCTATCTATCTATCTATCTATCTATCTATCTATCTATCTATCTATCTATCTATCTATCTATCTATCTATCTATCTATCTATCTATCTATCTATCTATCTATCTATCTATCTATCTATCTATCTACGGTAGATAGATCTGAGAAAATTTTCACAGGGGGCGTCTCATTTAATTCATATTCGGCCCCTGCTCCCGTTCCCAAAAAAGACGACCCGCCCCGGCTTCGCCCAGTCCCTGGTGGGGATCGTCTCATTTAATTCATATTAGTCATATAGGCTCCCGTTCTCGTTCTCAGAAATATGGCGAACAGATTGGAGGAGAACAATCTTCATCCCAATAACTAAATAGGGCAATCTGAAACTACTGAACGTAAACTTACCAAGATATCACGAAAAGCCAATAAATGCTGGGATGACTGTATAGATGTCGAAGAGAAATAAAAAGATGAGTTAGAAAATTTTCATGTATTTAAAATAGATGCATTATTTTTATGAAAATGCCTTAAAGATTTTATCATTATATATTATAACGCATATGCCTATAGATAACTGTAGATAAACATTTTATAAAGCTTTGAGCAAAATGCAACAATTATATATAAATATATAGCAATGCTACTAAAAGTTATGTCCCTTGATATTATGTATGTGGCCGGCAGGCAGACCTGTATGTAGATAGGTACGTAGTTGGATGGAAAGAGATATTTTAGATAGGCAGTTAGATCAATATCTATGTAGGTAGGTAGGTAGGTCGGTAGGTAGGTAGTAGGTAGGTAGGTTTGTTGGTAGATAGGTAGGTAGGTTTATTTGTAGGTAGGTAAGTAGGTAGTTTTGTAGATTTGTTGGTAGGTAGGTTTTTTGCTAGGTAGGTAGGCAGGCAGGTAGACAGGTAGGCGTGTTGATAGAGGGATAGGAAGTTAGGTAGGTAGGAAAATTGTAGGTAGGCAGGCAGACACGTAGACAGTTAAGTAGGTAATTGGGTAGGTAGGATGGTAGGTGCGTAGGTGGGTAGATAGGTAGGTAGGTTGATTGGCAGGTTGGTAGGTTGGTTGCTTTGTAGGTAGGTAGTAGGTTGGTAGGTTGTTAGGTAGGTAATTAGGTAGGTTGCTAGGTAGGGTTCGTAGGTAGGTAGGCTGCTAGGCAGTTACCTAAATAGGTAGGTACGTGGGTAAATAAGAAGTTAGACAGTGAAACAAGAGAATTAGTGTTTACACGTAAATAATTAAATCGACGACTGTGCAGCTATATGATCACCACCATCTCCCTGGTCTGTCGTTAAATCAAGCGCCGTTAGCTTATTGATTTGACCCAAAAAGTAAAAAGGAAAACCTTGTATTTACAGCCTCGCAGGGAATTGTCATTTTTCCTCTTTTGCGTTGATGAATTCAAACCGCTCTTGAAATATACTCCCTGTTACTAATGTCAAATCTAAGATTATAATTGTTTCCTTGCATGGGATCTAAGGCCGATTAGAATATCATGTTGAGTTATCTTTAATGGGCTTTTCATTTTTGGGCTCTAAACGTATGAGATATACTTTGTAGTGGACCTTAATTGTTCATTTTAAATCGTTTTACTGCCACTTCCCGCTCTTGTGACTGTTATATTAAACACAGAAATTACATTAGCTTTATGGAATGTTCAGAATTATCGTATAGCCCAAAATGGATGTGTTCCAGCGGGGCAGAACTGGAAACTAGCAACCATGCGCAGAGGGAGGCTGGAGGAGTGATGTCGGAGATGTTACGGCTTTCATCGGCTGGCTGATTTTGACATCACGTGATTTATTATGGAATGTACTGGAGTTCATTTCTCTATGGGCGCGACCTACATTAAATGTTGCGTATCTTCTTTTGAAAGCTGCATGCACGACTGTGTGAACTCATACACACGCACGTGAACTGAAATAGAAATTGATTGAGCCACGTTGCAGTCACAGCGCTTGTTTTTCCTGGGAAATGGAATTAGAAGCCATACATGTAGGGGTTAACTCTGGGCAAACAGAAGGTTTGTCAACCGGGGGGCAGCCAATGTATTAGTTTGGTTTGTGAACCATGACTGCCTTTGTACAAAGACTACCTGGTTTAGTGTTCCGGCAATCTGGCCTACATTTTGTACACGATAACTGCCGTCGTGCACGGATGACGTCCAGTAGTGCAGCGATCAACTTCCCAATACAATACAGTGAGTCACCGAACAATCTGCGCGGGCTATGTAGCGCCGGCCACGGTTCACATAGTAATACTCTAATAGTAAGTGTTTGGGAACCACTGAGTTCACTGAAATAGCATGAGAAATAAATTCACATCTATGACTGGACATTAATAAAAATACAGGAAAGGACTGATGATTAAAGGAAACACAAGACAATATTACCATTGAAAGACTACGTACTACACCAGGA
The DNA here is from genome assembly GCA_014155875.1 of Cepaea nemoralis. Lineage (NCBI taxonomy): Eukaryota > Metazoa > Mollusca > Gastropoda > Stylommatophora > Helicidae > Cepaea > Cepaea nemoralis. Next base: position 498,731 of record JACEFZ010005877.1, on the reverse strand, counting down.
TTTGAATCTGCCGCCTCCAAATGGTGACTCGGCTTCGCTAAAAGCGCAAGTGTACTTCGGTTTTGCGGCCACAACCGGAAGCACATTTTATGCGTAGTTTTGTGTAGTTGGCAATCATTATCAATACGCATACCAGGCAATGGCCTAATAGCGTACTTTTTGTCATTCCCATGAGGGGTTAGTCTGCCTGAGAAAAGTGTAATAGGTGTCGCCTAATTTATCTCCCTTGTATGCATGCTACCAAATTAGATAAAAAAGTGTTTAAAAGACAAGGGGATTGTCGTCTTTACCCCCGGTGTTATCCCTACCGACAACGTCGCACAAAGCACAAATTCCGTAGCTCCAGCGACGACCCCCATGAGTCTCCGAGGAAACTGCACCTGTGAACCTAATGTAGTAGCCTGGAATCGAACCTACAATCTTCTGAGCTCGAGACAGGAGCGCGACCACATCGCCACGGAGACTCTCTACCACATTTACAGGGAATTGTATAACATCTATTGGGTTATTAGTTTGTACAACCCAACAGCGAACTTTGTAAGCAGTATTCTCTGATAGAGGTTCACCCCCATATCTCTAAACCACTTTCTGGCAAATAGTCATAGTGTCTTCGGAAAACTATGATGGACAATGAGTAACGAAAGAATGAGGAAATTAGAGACATGGGAAATGAGATATTTTAGAAAAAAGCTGAAAATATCGTGGACAGAGAAGAAAATAAACTCTGACATACCGACAGAACAGGATAACTCATTATAGAAAGTAAACTTACCCAGGGTGGACATATATATATATATATATATATATATATATATATATATATATATATATATATATATATATATATATATATATATATATATATATATATATATACACACATACACATACATACAAGTGGCTTCTCATATGTCTTTAGCCTGACAATGAAGGAGTAGGCGGAGAAAATTGAAATTTGGCACATGTATAGCTCCTTCAATTTTTAATGGACATATGAGTTATGAATTTCCCACCTCAACTGGTTTTTTCCGATATGGTGCATGGCACAACACACCCTATTGACCAGACCTGCACATCCAACGGTTTGTCAGAACAATGGAGAAATCAGACGCCAGGACTGTGATAAAATTCTTGATGTTAGAGTAAAACACCTACAGAAATACACAGGAGATGGGGCCAGTGTTTGAGGAAGTCTGTCCTTCGTATGCTTCTGTAAAAAATTGGTGTTTGCAGTTTAAGTGTGGCCGTTCCCAAGTTACAGATCTGCCAAGACCAGGACGACCGTCCTCAGGGTGCAATGATGCAAATACTGCAAATGTGAAGAAAATCATAGGCCAGGATAGGAAAATGACAATTGCAGAGATATCGGGTTCAGCAAAACTGAGTAAGAGTACAGTTTTTAGAATTTTACACAACAGACCGAACATGAGAAAAGTGTGTGCCCGCTGGGTCCCGCGCCTGCTGACATGTGAACAGAAACAAACACGGGTTGATTGTTGTGGCCAGTTGCTCAACATGTAGCGGTAGAAAAAACATGTAAAAGACCATGGGTACGGTAGACGAGACTTGGATTCACCAAATCGTAAAAAACAGCTGAAAGGAAGTCGTCTTGACAGTGACGAAGATGTCATACTGGCTTGTGATAACTGGTTTAGTTCGAAAAATAGGTTGTTTTATTATGAAGGTATTATCAAGGTCACGCAGAGATGGCAGAAATGCATAAATTCAGGTGGTGGCTACATTGAAAAGGAATAAGCACTGTGCCAAATTTCAAGTTTCGCCGCCTACTCCTTCGTGGTCAGGCTAAAGACTTATAAGCCCCTTGTATATATATTCTGAACAATTGGTGAAAGGGTGGTCTAGAGGAAGCAAACGTTGCACAAATACATGCCGATGTTGGACACACTGATCTCTGATGTAGCATATAGATGCAATGCATTTCCCAGGAAAAAGGGGAAATATGATATTTACTAGGCTTTTTTTTGTTTTTTACATTCTATAGTTTGTCATTTCGTTCTGAACGACCGACATCCATAGCATTGCAATCAACGCATCTAAATCGTCTACAGCTTATTTGGAACCCTCGACTCGGTATGTTGAGAAAATGTGAAACACGTTCGTTGCTCCCGCGATTCAGCGCCGGCTACATTTATGTAGGTAATCATATTTACGCAAACCGACTTAACCACAGGAACACACAGCTATCTAAAAAGGGACGTAATCAGGTGATCAGCCATAGATAACCCGGAACAAATAAGTACAGAAACGGGTCAAGGTCAGACGTCCTTTAACCAAACCTAAAACTTGACCATTTTTGGAAGGTTTCTGTAACCCGCCATCTCCCCGACTGAGTAACAACATTCCGGGACACGTTCAGGGTGTCCCTTTCGTGGGTTGTTTCAGGGAAATAACAAACCGGGATTTAATTTGATTGTAGTGTAGCTCTCGGACCGGCTTTACCCTCAGGTCCAGATCTCGTCCATGGATAATTAGATTTCAAAGGCAATCAGAACCCGGATCTTGGGTCTTGGGGCAGATCTGTAAACGTAGTCGTTACAGGTTGTGCTTGCACCGTTCTTGGTTGTTCTACTCACCCATACTTTCCTCTTCAGCTTCACAGAAGTACTGGAAACAAACAGAGATACACAATACAATGTAAACGCTGAAAGCTGTAGTTGCTAAACCAGGGTTCGAAATTTGATAACTCGAAATTCTAATGGCTTCCACTAAGTGGAAATTGTTACTAGACTGTATTAGAAGGAAACTAGGATATAGGGAAATCCATTGAGACTGTGACAATTTAGTTAACATATCAAATAATATCCGGAGATTAATGCTTACATTAGAGCAAAGAATGAATAATCATTGAACGAGTGAGTGTGTGTGTGCGAGTGTGAGTGTGTGTGTGTGTGTGTGTGTGTGTGTGTGTGCGTGCGCGTGTGTGTCTGTGTGTGTGTTTGTGTGTTTGTATATGTGTGTGTTTGTGTGTGTATGTGAAAACAAAAAAGTGAAGATGCATTTGATTCGCCATAGTGTAGTTAAAGTTAAAGTTAGTTGCATATAATTTTACATGACGTTGCAGTCAACCCCAAAATGTTAATGTTATTGGTGATCTCTTGGCAAGCTTACGTTCAGTAATTTACCACTCATAGTGTATTATCTAGACTAAATGACATTACAAGCTGAAAAACATCTAATGGCACTTGAAATTTGGTATCTGAAGAAATTGCAAAGAAGGACAGAATAATAATCCAATGAGTTAGTCCTGTAAGAAGCAATTGGACCCCGTGAACTTATTAGAGAAATTAGACGTAGACAGTCAAAATGTTGTTTGTGCATGTTATGAGAAGAAATAAACTAGAAAACTTGATGACAACTGGCAAGATTTGAGAAGAAAAGAACAAGGGAAAGGCAGAGAAAGAAATATCTGGATGGCTTGGCCAAATGGCATGGTCAAAACAAGAAGACAGCGCTGAACCATGACTCTGGTGATCGTGCGAGATGTCAAAACATGACCGCACACATTTTTCGGCATGGTACATGGCAATGATCAGTAACTAGAAGCTGCTCTTGGTCCTTTACTTTTTAATGTTCTTACTAAGTTACTTATGTACGTACTTACTTACATACCTACCTGTCTAATTTGCGTGAGAGCAAATTGTGTCTAATCGTGTTGAAACAAAGGAAAAGAAACATTTGAAAGTAATCTGTACTTGTATGCTCGCTATAAACGAACGAACGAACAAACTTTATTTTCAAAGGGTTAAGAATTGGGCACACAGGCCCGTCTGACATTATGCCCTTCCTCGCTCTTTCTTTCCATACATTATGTCATTCAAAATCACTACAGAGGTCAGCTCACAACAAAACAGACTTGAGCTCGCCACAAAACAGACTTGAGCTCGCCACAAAACAGACGTAAGCTCGCTACAAAACAGACGTAAGCTCGCTACAAAACAGACATAAGCTCACTACAAAACAGGCGTAAGCTCACTACATAACAGACGTAAGCTCACTACAAACAGACGTAAGCTCACTACATAACAGACATAAGCTAGCTACAAAACATACGTAAGCTAGATACAAAATATACGTAAGCTCACTACAAAACAGACGTAAGCTTCCTACAAATCAGGCGTAAGCTCGCTACAAAACAAACACATGCAAGCTTCTGTTGTTTCAGCAAAATTGGTTTTTTTTTTCACCGAAGGAATTATGATAACAAGGACACTTTACCGACAGAATATCACGTAAATACTACATTACTGCTGTATTCCAAACGTGATCAGATTACATCGGTCATGTTTTTCATGTGATTTTACGATTGTCAGTTAATTATATCTGTTTCCAACTCTTCACACCACCTCCATAGATCCCTCATGAGGTCATTGTTCTAAATTATCATAAACGCGTAATTTTTGGCTGTAATCATATTGTTAAACAACTTAGTTGCATATCCTTTACAGGACGTCGCAATCAACCCCCGCATTTCTTGGCTGTTTGTGATCTCTTGGCAAGTTTACGTTTAGTACTTTGCCATTGCTTTCTGAATGACCGGCACTCATACCATTTTAAAAAAAAACAAACAACGAAAAGCGGTCTGCTGCCAAATCGCCGGCAGCTGTGTTTCGAATGCGGGTATGCGGGATCACGAGCCGCGTCTGCAACCTTTTAACCTCGGAGCCAGCATTTAGGGAGATAACATTAAGGCAATGAGGAAGAATGGTTCACTTCTACATCTGAACATGACATTTTCGAAAGTGATCACGGCAACAGGACGAATAGCCTACTCTCTGTGGTGTTCAAGTTAGATGAATAAACATGATACACAAACACTTCAACTATTGAAAAACACTAACTGTAAGTAAGTTTTACCCCCCCCCCCCCCCCCCCCCCCCCCGGAAAAAAAAATGATGACTTGCGATGTCAAGTATTACCAGAAATCATCAACAGGGGACAAATCACACTAAGCCAGAAAATAAAAGGAAAATGATAATAAAGTAACTACATTAAGGCGCATAGTACGAAACTATGTGAAATAAAACTTGACAAGCAAAATGCTGCATTGAGGTGCCGTTCACAGAGCAGAAATTATGATGGATCGGACATGAAATAACAACACTGACATAGTAAAGAGAATTGAGTTTTCCAGATAATGACCCAGAAGAAGAAAGATTGGAGGAGGTGGCGAGGCGAAAGCACTTAATAAAAGAAAACACATCGGGAATAATCAGACTTCATAAATAGTCATCAACAGGGGACAAATCACACAAGCCAGAAAATAAAAGGAAAATGATAATAAAGTAACTACATTAAGGCGCATAGTACGAAACCATCATCATCATCATCATCATCATCATCATCATCATCATCATCATCATCATCATCATTATCATCATCATCATCATCATCATCATCATCATCATCATCATCATACCTAACAATTGGATACCACGGTCTATCTAGATTCAGGCATGCGAGTTTATTTGAATCGAAAGTGCGATACCGAGACACCTTGAAAGATTCGGTGAAAATCTACAGTATTAGCTTTGAAAATTGGGAGAACAATGTTGCTAATCGCTCCGCCATGCATAGATGGATCTGTGCTTGCACGGTAGTAGTTTGGCAGTTACGTTACACATCGAACGGACAGCACACGGCAATCACGAGCCATTTTACCTCTGTGTGATTCCAAATCCCTCTCTTTTGTACTCGTTTCTGAAGAACGTCCGAATTAATGTCGTGTTCTCACATCTATACAGTGATATTTTGCTATTTTAAATTATGTATGCTACATATTCCTGATATTTCTGATTTTGAATTTACGGCCATTAAGAAAACGTAACATTGATATTATTTTACTTTTATTCACTCAAGACCTTTATATAATACTTTTGATTTTGTGATATATTGCTTAATTTTGCTTTGTAGTTTTCGATATCTTTACTTCTTTAGAAGGTTTCTCACTGTCTTACGGCCCTTGTATTGTTCGGTATACTATGTTAATATTATTCTATATTGTTAATATCTCTTGTACTAAAATAAAAAATTGCAAATGATTACGCTTCTTATTTTCTTGACAGTTATGTTCTTCTGTAACACAATATTTTATTCCTGGTTGTAATCTGCCTTTGTGTCTGTACACACGGCCCTTTCCCCAAACCATCGTCTATTGTGAGTTTGATTCAGGCAAGCGTGCTCACTGAAACATAAAATGAGATACAATAAGACTCTGAAAGCCTCAAGGAAAACTGGGTGAACTGTGTTGCTGATCGCTCGGTCTGAATAAGTGAAATGATTATATTGCTTCGCTGAAGGAATACGTGTACTTCGACGCATAACCAACTAGACAGCCCTAAATAAAGGTGCCTTCATTAGCCAAGACCATCATCCACATGAACCCACTACTATGGAATATGTACATAATTCTATCTAATCGTTGGAATAGCACCATGGGTTTCCAAATTTTATAGTACATCAGCATAGATCAAAGAGAAGCTGAAAAACATCTGATGGCTGTGGAAATGTGGTTTCTGAGGAAATTGCAAAGAATACCATGGACAGACAGAAAAACCAATGAACAAGTCCTATAAGAAACAAATGAAGATCGTAAACTGATTAGAGATATTAGACATAGACAGTCAAATTTGTTATGAGAAGAAAGGACTTGGAGAACTTGGTGACAACTGGCAAGATCCAAGGGAAGAGACCAAAGGGAAGACCAAGAAGTAAATACCTGGATGGCTTGGCCACGTCGGATGTTCGAGACAGAAACACGGAGCTGATGCACGACTCTGGTGATCGAGTGAGATGGCAAAACATGACCGCCCACGCTTATCGGCATGGCACATGATGGATGGATATATAAATAACAATCACACACAGCCATGGACCGTAATGCTAAGCCCAGTAAAAAGAAATGATTGGTTGGTTCCAATGCTGTACACGTGTTACACATAATATCAATTGGGGAACCCTTTGAGGAAACCACGACAATTCATAAATAAAAGCACATGTATTGTTTGTCGCTCACAGAAGTAGAAGAAAGAAGTGGAGGCTTGAGGACGCACTAGACAACATACCAATTGAAAGCTATAGTCCATAACTATGGCTGAATAGTCTAATCTGTTAGAGAGTTATGACTATCTAAAAGTTTGAAAATCTATTGTACGACACATTTTTACTGTTATCTTCAAGAAGAGGTATCTGTTTACTTTCACATTGTCACCATGATAATGATCATTATCATCGCTGTCACTATCATCATCATCATCATCATCATCATCATCATCATCATAATCACCATCACCACCACCACCACCACCATCATCATCATCGCCACCACCACCACCACCACCACCACCACCACCACCACCACCACCACCACCATCATCATCATCATCATCATCACCATCACCATCATCATCATCATCATCACCACCACCACCACCACCACCACCATCCATCATCATCATCATCATCATCATCATCATCATCATCATCATCATCATCATCATCATCATCATCATCATCATCATCATCATCATTATCATGATGTATCAAGTCCCTCACAAAAATAAAACGTAGCTCTCATCGCAGCCCTCCGGACAGGCTCTCGATACTTCGTCATTTCTCCTGCCTCATGCATTCTCACGCACAGGACATCTTTAATGCCATGTGTCCATATTCGTTTTGGTCGACTGCTGCCCATTTTTCCATGAATGAATCTTCTTCTTCTTCTTCTTCTTCTTCAGCATTCCGAGCCATTGAGGTTCTTTGCTGCAAATACAATCTGTCTCCATTCGTCTCTCTGGTGGACCTTCTCTTGCCAGTCGTTGATTCCAAGTGCTTGTAGGTCTGTATGTATATTATCTCTCCACCGCCTTCTTGGTCTACCTCGGGGTCTACGGTCATTTATTTCCTGAGTGTAAGCGAGTTTTGTTTCCCTATTATCTTCCATTCTTTCTATATGCCCCAGCCATTGTAGTCTATTAGCCTTCATGATACCAGTGATTAGCGGGGACTTAAACAAATCATAAATGTCTTTGTTACTTCTTCTTTTCCACTCTCCACTTTGTGTATCCCTAATGGGTCCAAAGATGCGTCTTAAAATTTTGTTCTCAAAGGTTTGTAACAAGGCTTCGTCTCCTTTCGTTGTACTCCAGGTTTCAGAGCCATACAGCACAACTGGTCTGATCAGTGTTTTGTATATTGTGATTTTGGTGTTACGAGATAGCGCCTTTGATTTTAGTAGATGTTGTAGTGCATAGTATATCTTATTTCCAGAGTTGATTCTAGTTTGTATTTCTTCCCTTATGATGTTGGAGCAGTTGAAGATTGTACCCAGGTATTTGTATGTTTCCGTTCTTTTAATGGTCATATTATCTATTTGTATGTGGCCAGAGTTTTTAGCCATTCCGTCTCTTGAAATTACCATATATTCTGTCTTATCTTGGTTGATAACCAGCCCCATCTGTTGGGCTTTTTCCTTTAAGTGAGTCAATATTTCTAATGTCTTTTGTTCACTTTGCCCTATAATATCTATATCATCTGCATAACCAAGCAGCTTGGATGTTCCTCCAATATCACATTCCTCCTTTACCTTCCTTACAACTTTCTCTAGAGCCAGATTGAAGAGTAGCGGCGATAGTGCATCACCCTGTTTCAAGCCAGATGTTATTTGGAAGGGGTCTGATTTCCTGCCTTTATATGTTACTATATTATAAGTATCTTCCATGCATAGTTTGGTCATGTTAATTAACTTCCTTGGTATTCCAAATTCCTGCATAACATTCCATAGACTATTCCTATGGACACTATCATAAGCCTTTTTAAAATCCACAAAAATGTTATGGAGATCTCTTTTATATTCCCAATGTTTCTCGGCTATTTGTCGTAAGATAAATATCTGATCTATTGTTGATCTGTTTTGTCTAAAACCCGCCTGGTAGTCACCTAATATGTCTTCTGAATATGGTTTTAGTCTATTTAGTAATACTGCGGATAGTATCTTATAGCTTGTGGACAGTAGTGATATTCCTCTATAATTTCCACATTGGAACTTGTCTCCTTTCTTAAAGATAGGTATCAATAATGACTCTTTCCAGTCATGGGGTAATTCTTCTGTCCTCCAGATTTTTATTATTAGTTCGTATAGCTTTAGATGTAATGCATGGCCACCTGCCTTTATAAATTCAGCAGCAATTCCATCAGTCCCAGTTGCCTTATTGTTTTTAAGTCGTGTGATTACATATAGGATTTCTTCAAATGTAGGTTCTTCAATTTGTGGTTCGCATGTTAGAACCTCTTCCTGTGGGAAAATGTTACTTGGAGCTTCACAATTTAGTAATTCAATAAAATATTCTTTCCATGTGTTGCACATTTCTTCATTGGTATTTATCATATTCCCATTTTTGTCTTTTAAACCATATGTGTTTTGTTGGTGCCCTCGTTTCATTGACTTCAGTACTTTAAAAAACTTTCTGGATTCATTTTTCTGGTGATTAGTTTCCATATCTTTGATTATATTACTCATATATTCTCGCTTCTGCTGTCTGACTATTTTTGTAGCCTCTTTACATTCATTTCTATAATGCTCTTCCTTTTGGATGTTATTGATGTCATTTAACCATACATGTCTGGCATTCTTCTTCTTAGTGACTGCTTCTTCACATTTTTGATTGAACCATCTGTTCTTTCTATGCGTGGTTGACACACCGAGACATTCTTCTGCGGTAGATTGAAGTGTATTCTTGATGTTCAACCAAGTTTGGTCATGAATGAATCGCCAAAAAAAAAAAAAAAAAAAGCCGAGAAGAAGACGGCTGGCTTTACTAGAACACAAGTTACAAAATATACGTTGCGTCTAAAGGCTTCTTCTGCACGGAAACACCAAACTGACACCAACATAGCAACAAGAAAAAACACTACATGAAAGTATTAATATAAAATTTACTCATCGTGTCCTTGTTGTGGATTGGGCACTTGTTTTATAAAATACGCGTAAGAACTATGTTTTTCATTGCGGTCCTTTCTCAACTGCAACTACGTTTAATAGTGTCAGGGTATTTCTGTTTTCTAGTTCGGACTGGCAAGAGAAGGTCAACCAGAGAGACGAATGGAAACGGATTGTATCTGCTGCAAAGAACCTCAATGGCTCGGAATGCTGAAGAAGAAGAAGAAGAAGTTCGGTTGCTTTTCATGAGCCAAAGAGTTGGTTAATTTATGAGCCCAACAGTTAGTTAATTTATGAGCCAGATAGTTTGTTAATTTATGAGCCCAACAGTTAGTTAATTTATGAGCCAGATAGTTCGTTAATTTATGAGCCATGTAGTTGGTCAATTTATGAGCCAGGTAATTGGTCAATTTATGAGCCAAATGGTCGGTCAATCTCCAATACATGTTGTATTCTCGTCATATCAAATGTGCATAAGTTACGTTTTAATTTTATTTTTGTAAAATATTTAAACTGAAAGGCGTTTGGCGGTGTCTGAAGTCGTTAAAAAGTCGTTAATAATAATAATAATAATAATAATAATAATAATAATAATAATAATAATAATAATAATAATAATAAATACAAAGCTCCTAACAGGAACCTGCTGTAGATATGTGAAGTGTTAAGATCATCACATTTTGTGTCCTCGTTACAAGAGAAAATAAGTAGTCAGTCGTTCCCACTGTCAGAGTAACATCATGACAATAACACCATCGCGCCCGCCTTTGGTTATTAACGGATTAAAATGATAACCAGGCTTGAGTTGAGTTGAGGTAAGTCAAGAACCAACATCACAGCACTCGGGGCATTCCCATACGTGCTCCGTCCTCATCTTCAACAGCCAGCGAAGAGGCCCAATACTAATGTTCCAGTAGCAGTCTGATTATGTGTCCGTCTGCCTTTTCCTCGGAGTTTTAAGTGTCGGTCAGATCCCCTGGCCACTCCCTGCAGCACCATACTCTCCAGGCGCGATGATCTATCAATTCTTCCGTACTATACATACTATCGCAAAGAGCCCCACCCGGTCTGCATTATCATGCATAAGTACCCCGCCGACTGGTGCAGAGCTCAAAGGAAAGCAAATCCACACACTGGGATTTGAGCTCTGATCATTGTCCAGGAAATAGAGCTCAGTAACCAGACTCTCGGGACTCCCGTATCCGTGATATACAAGTAAAGGACTCCTATATACAAGATATACAAGTAAAGGACTCCCATATACACGATATACAAGTAAAGGACTCCCATATACAAGATATACAAGTAAAGGACTCCCATATACAAGATATACAAGTAAAGGACTCCCATATACAAGATATACAAGTAAAGGACTCCCATATACAAGATATACAAGTAAAGGACTCCCATATACAAGATATACAAGTAAAGGACTCCCATATACAAGATATACAAGTAAAGGACTCCCATATACAAGATATACAAGTAAAGGACTCCCATATACAAGATATACAAGTAAAGGACTCCCATATACAAGATATACAAGTAAAGGACTCCCATATACAAGATATACAAGTAAAGGACTCCCATATACAAGATATACAAGTAAAGGACTCCCATATACAAGATATACAAGTAAAGGACTCCCATATACAAGATATACAAGTAAAGGACTCCCATATACAAGAGATACAAGTAAAGGACTCCCATATACAAGATATACAAGTAAAGGACTCCCATATACAAGATATACAAGTAAAGGACTCCCATATACAAGATATACAAGTAAAGGACTCCCATATACAAGATATACAAGTAAAGGACTCCCATATACACGATATACAAGTAAAGGACTCCCATATACAAGATATACAAGTAAAGGACTCCCATATACAAGATATACAAGTAAAGGACTCCCATATACAAGACATACAAGTAAAGGACTCCCATATACAAGAAGTAAAGGACTCCTATATACAAGATATACAAGTAAAGGACTCCCATATGCATGATATACAAGTAAAGAACTCCCATATATAAGATATACAAGTAAAGGACTCCCATATACAAGACATACAAGTAAAGGACTCCCATATACAAGAAGTAAAGGACTCCTATATACAAGATATACAAGTAAAGGACTCCCATATGCATGATATACAAGTAAAGGACTCCCATAATATAAGATATACAAGTAAAGGACTCCCATATACAAGACATACAAGTAAAGGACTCCCATATACAAGAAGTAAAAGACTCCTATATACAAGATATACAAGCAAAGGACTCTGGTGCCAGTTTATTACTGCACGGACAAACTCTCAGTCGTCGTGTGAAGTCTTAAATATCACGAGCACTGTCATCATTTTCCGAGACATTTCCTGGAACCCACTGGCTGGTTGGACTCGCGAGACAAGTCAAGTAAAAACATCCGCCTGTGTGCGAATTTGAACCCAACATCACCGTATCGATAGACAAGCATCTAGTTACCGCTACTCTTAAATAAATGATTTAATTAACTACAATAAAGCGTAATAAAATACTATCTAAATCAATAATAGCACGGGGGTTCAGAAAGGGCAGTATGACTCATTAACGACAGGCCCATTGCTGCGTCAGTGAACGCATGAGAAGGATGGGCACTTGCGTGAGGAAATCAGAAGTTGATCAATTTGCGCACAGTTTTCTATACATGTCAATCAAATAGATTCCAATGAATATCATGAATAATCCATTATTCATTGACCGTGGATAACCTTGAGGCTGTGGTCAGTGACCTCCGGAGAGGGAGAGAGAGAGGGGGGAAGAGGGAGAGAGAGAGAGAGAGAGAGAGAGAGAGAGAGAGAGAGAGAGAGAGAGAGAGAGAGAGAGAGAAAGGAAGCGAGAGGGAGCGGGGGAGAGAACAAGAGAAAGGGATAGCGAAATACAGAGAAAGAGAAAGTGGGAGAAACAGAGAGAGGGAGAGAGAGAAAGAGAGAGAGGAGAGAAGAGAGAGAGAGAGAGAGAGAGAGAGAGAGAGAGAGAGAGAGAGAGAGAGCCTGCTTTAAATAAACACTAAGAGTCACTAGATACAGATCAAAATTGGCAGCAGTACAGAAGCTGGTTGGCCATCGCTATAAATCTGGCAATAAAAAGCCATTCAGACTAGCCAAAGAATAAGCAATTTAAAAAATAATTTTATCCACGTACTGTCTTTGATAGTTCAATTATTCTCTAAATTGATTCTTTTCTGTCCTCTCAGGTTTAATGTGTAATGTTCATTATGTCAATGTGTAATGGTCATTATGTCAATGTGTCATGGTCATTATGTCAATGTGTAATTGTCATTATGTCAATGTGTTATGGTCATTATGTATGTGCAACTTTCCTACATTCTACTTTAGAACTGTCATTTCAGTTAATTTCTCATTTCTAATTTTACCTAGACCTCTTCTTTGATCTCTAGTCCATCTATTTTTCTACTCCTCTCCCTGTCTTAAAATTCCTAATTCTTATTCCTCATCTGGAGGTCACTGTGGCAGAATGGATACGAACGGAATTTCTTAAACATCCGGTGTGCTGATGCCGAAGTGAGTGGTTCATCCCTTTGACCGGAGAGCTGGACTAAAATGTTGACTTCTCATCCTTGACTGGGAACGTAAATACAAGTACCTCTGAAGTCGCAGTGGGTTCGCTTTATGGCGAGGGACACTGGTAGTAGGAAAGGCTAATCCACACGCAAAATTCAGTCCAGGGTTATTAGTACTGTGTATGGACTAAGTTTGAGTTCAAAGCGAGCGAGCTACAAAAGTAATTCCTCATCTTTTCTACTTGTATACTCCTTTCTGTCAATCCTGAATTCCATTCGCAACTCTCCATGGAAACATCAATCTCAAATTTCTTCAACCAACAACGTTCCTTACTCTTTATTTAACACGTGTACCTGATCCCTTATCACTAGTCTCAGTCTCACCTCAGTTAATTACAGTCTTCCATTGACCTCCTGGCTGGGATTTGTTTTTAACGATTGCCTAGACTTGCAGGGTGATCCTGCTTAAATTGGGTACCGGGAAATGTTCTATGAAATATAGGCTGCCAGCATCATATTAGAGACATCACCCATGTAGTATCGATTGTTCTATACAAACATGGAACTGGCATCATGTATCTAATGTGTAACAAAACATTGAAAACGAACCTTTACTTTCTTCTTTAACTGGCTCAGTGCTGAGGGATAATATATTGTTAAATGTGACCTAAAATTTGAAGAGAAGGATGATATATAGCCTTACTAGGGTTATCATGTTATTTGTTTTGTTTCTTAGTATCTTCAGCAATTCCAATGCTCAATGAATGGAAATTAATATTACAATACTTTTTTAATTTGATTGTGTACCATGTTTGGTCAAAACTTGCTTTTTTTGTTAGCACTGAACGAACGAACGAACGAACGAACAAACTTTATTTTCAAAGGGTTAAGAATTGGGCACGCAGGCCCGTCTAACATTCTGCCCTTCTATCACTCTCTTTCATACATTATTTCATTCACACATCATTCAAGGCTAACAGAGAACAGCAACAATATAAAAGATATGCATTATAACGGCATGGGCAAAATGCGAACATCAAGACTACACGACACAGTAAAATTAGATAATGATCTGACACTTGTTATTAGCCATGTGGAATATACTGGCCTACCAAAAGGGGACTGGCTGTTATACTAGGGTTTTGTTATTATTATTATTATCTCTATTATTAAGGGGGAAGATAATCCGTACTGAGATAGTGTTCGAGTAATTTGCGATTATATGAATAGGGATTGGTGATGTCTTTGATTTCTTGTGGAAGATTGTTCCACAGCTGAGCTGCAGAGTACGTTAAGCTTGTTTTGTATAAGTCAATCCTAGGCTTCGGAATGTGTAATATATTTAAACGTTTACTGTGTCTAGCATTATATTTAAACAATGGCCAAAGGTAATTTGGGGCATTCCGATGCAGGATTTTGTGAATTAGTTTAGCTTTATTGAAAAGCAGGCGTTTGCGGAGTGGTAGTAACTGAAGGCGTTTATACAGGCTAGGATTGTCAGATAAATGTTTGTTATAATTTAGACTCATGGCCCGTTTCTGGAGTGAGTAAAGTCGCTTGGTGTTTGAATTAGAACAACCGTCCCAGATTGTAGAGCAGTAGTCAAAGTGTGTCTGTATATGAGAAGTGTAGAATAGTTTCCTTGTGTCCTCATCAAGGAAGTTTTTAATTCAGTTAAAGGGTTGAAAAGATAAGATGATAGACTTTATTGCATCGGGTTTATTCACATATGGTTCCGTCTCTTTCCCCAGGGCGACCCGCCGAAAGCCTCGCTCAGAACTCCGTATTTCCGGCGACGGTCCCAAGCAGTCATCCGAGAAAATTTGACTCTTGAACCAAAAGATGTGGTCGAGAATTGAACCCTCAATCCTCGGAGCGCAAGGCAGGCGGTTTATTTTCATCTTCGAAGTCCCGAAGCCAGAGCAAGCAATGGGTCTGTGATGAGCTTGGATACTCCCATTTTGAGACTGGCGTGCACTGAGCGACAGATAGCCAATCTTTCCCGTCAGTAGCCAACTGCGAGCCCAGGCATTGAACACTCGTGCGATCGGGCACATGATAATGTCGGCGCAACTCCATACTTTATTTACATCTCTCTCTCTCTCTCTCTCTCTCTCTCTCTCTCTCTCTCTCTCTCTCTCTCTCTCTCTCTCTCTCTCTCTCTCTCTCTCTCTCTCTCTCTCTCTCTCTCTCTCTCTCTCCTGCGTGCCCAATTCTTAACCCTTTGAAAATAAAGTTTGTTCGTTCGTTCTCTCTCTGATTACAATAATGTAGAATGAGTGAAAGAGTTAGTGAGTGTGAGTGAGAGAGAGTGAGTGAATGTTAGAGTGTGCGTGTGCGTGTAAGAAGAGAGAGAGAGAGAGAGAGAGAGAGAGAGAGAGAGAGAGAGAGAGGAGAGAGAGAGAGAGAGAGAGAGAGAGAGAGAGAGAGAGAGAGTTGAAATGCATCACAAATTTTACGCCACACAATGTATATGTACAATATTTTCTCCATTTTTTTACAATTTTTACGAGAATGCTCACGACAATCGTCAGTGTTAGTGTGTGTAAAGTTTGGGAGATTGTTCTACTAGTTTCACTGATTATGTAAGACATCACGTATGTGTCTAGATGTCAGGATGTGTGTGTGGGTGTGTATGTGGGGGATGTCTGTGTGGGGGATGTGTGTGTGTGGGGGGATTGTGTGAGGAATATATGTGTGGATGGGTTCTGTGTGGGGTGTGTGTGTGGCAGATGGGGGATGTGTGGGTAGGTGAAGGGGTGAATGGGGATGTGTGTGTGGGTGGGAGATGTTTGGGTTGTGGTTAGGTGAAGGGGTGGGTGGGGATGTGTGTGTGGGTGGGAGATGTTTGGGTGGATGGTTGGAAGTGAGTGGGTGTTGGTGGGTGAGTGTTTGTGTATGCGGGGAATGTGTGTGTGTGGGTGGGTGAGGGAAATGTGGGTGAATTGGTGTGTGGGGTTGTGGGGATGTATGTGGGTTGTGGGATGGGTGTGGGGGATGTGTGTTTGGTGGGGGATATGTCTGTGTGTAGGGTGTATGTGGGGTGTGTGTGGGGGTATGTCTGTGTGGGTGGGGGTGTGTGTGGGTGGGGTACTTGTGCGTGGGTCTAGGATGTATGTGTTGGTGGTGAGAGTGTTTGTAGGTGGGGGATATGTGTGTGGGTGGGGGATGTGTCTATGGGTATGGAGTTATGTGTGGGTGGAGAGATTGCATGGGTGAGAAATGTGTGTGTGTGGGTGTGTGTGGGATGTGTGTGAGGGTGGGGGATGTGTGTTTGGCTGGGTGGTTAGGGTGTGTGAGTGTGGGTGGATAGATGGGAGATGTATGTGTTAATATGTGGATGGGGGATGTGAGGGTGTGAATGGTTGAGGGATGATTACGTGAGTGGGGCGATGTGTGTGTGGGATTAGTGTATAGGTGTTGGATGTGTGTGTGTGTGTGTGTGGGGGGGGGGTGGGGGGTGGGGAGATGTGTGTGGTGGGAGGTGTGTATTTGTGGATAGGGGATGTGTTGGTTAGTGGGGATGTGTGTGTGGGGGGATGTGTGTATGGGTGGGGAGATGTGTGTGTCGATGGGCATGAGTGGTTAAGGGCTGTGTGGTTAAGGGATGGGTGGTTTGGTGGGTGGGTGGGTGGGGGATGTGTGGGTGGATGTGTGTGTGTAGTTTTAGGGATGGATAGGGAATATGTGTGTGTGGGTTCGATAAGTGTGGGTGGGTTGGTGGGGGTGTGTAAGAGGAGGTGTGTGGATAGATGTAGGATTTGTGTGTGGATAGATGCCGGATGTGTGGGTTGGCGGGAGAAGTATGTGTGTGGGTGGGGAAATGTGTGGGTGGGGATGTGTATTTGGCTGGGTTGTTGGAGATGTGTGGGTGGGTAGTGAAGGGTATGTGGGTGGGTGAGTGTTAGTGGGTTATGGGATGGGTGGAGGATATGTGTGTGTGGGTGGGGAGATGTGTGTAAGCGGAGGATGGGTGGGTGGGTGTATGTATGTGTGCCTGGGGATGAGTGTGTGAGTTGGTGGGGGATATGTGTGTGGGAGATGTGTGGTGGGTGGGGGATGTGTGTGGGAATGGGAAATGTATGTAAGTATGGGGATGTGTTTGGGTGTGGGATGTTCGGGTTGGGGATGGGTGGATGAGTGGGGGAATGTATGTGTGCCTGGGGGTGTGTGTGTTGTTGGGTGGTTGTGTGTGTGGGGGATGTGTGTGGGGGTGTGTGGTGGATGGGGTATGTGTGGGTAGGTGGGGGATTTGTCTCTTAACATGGTTATATGCATTGTTTAATTTACAACATTCAGTTGACAATCGTTTTTTCCTATGTGAATGTATTATGCACTATTGATGAACAAAAGATGAGTGGTTGGAAGGGCCGAATGTAAGACGGCCTGTGTGCGAACTTGTTACCCTGTGAAAATAAAGTCCGTTCGTTTGTTCGTTCGTTCGTTCTCTCTCTCTCTCTCTCTCTCTCTCTCTCTCTCTCTCTCTCTCTCTCTCTCTCTCTCTCTCTCTCTCTCTCTCTCACTGCGACTTATTCTTAATCTACTCTACCACCGAACCCCGGTAGAGTATGGCCTAGACACTCATCTTCCCACCCTGTGGTCATGGGTTCGATCCGCAGCTGGGCGAATTCGGATTAACAGAAAAAAAAACAAAAAACACTGACCCAGGTCCAACCAGCCGAAAATGGGTACCGATAATTTCATGGGACACAAACGCGACCGGTGTGGTATTGATTGCATCACCCACTGAGTGACGATAGGTCTGTAATTACGTATAAAGGTCAAGCACCTAACTCCCGATCTGCATATGTCATGTAAATTGGTCCTTTACTTAGCTGGTGGGTGATGAGGTCAGTACCAAGCTGCCCGTCTTTACTTCCCAAGGCATTCTTTGTATCCATGTTTGGCTGGGTGAACTTGGGAGCTCAAGTCAATTTTGAAGGAAAAAAAAATTGCCCTGCCACGGATCGAACCGATGACCACATAGTCGGCAGGCGTGTGTCTAACCACTACGCAACCAAGCCTCCATCATTTACTTTACTTACCACATAATTCTCTTGCCTTTTTAACCCGTATTTCTCTCCCACTGTACCAACCTCCCAGCATTCTTCCCCACTCTCTCTGCTCTTTCACTCCTCTTTTTATTTATGGACTGGCCTTCTCTGTGTGGCGCTCTATAAAAACTGGACTGGTGGTGATAAATGTGTACCCTAGAGAGATGTCGGGAAACCATTTTTCTGAAAACAACCCGTCAACGAGAGCCAATAGAGACACTCGGCTGCCATGATTTACAAGCAAGAAAATGACATTGGTGGAGTGTGGATTTTGTGTGTGTAGCTTCTAAGCTATTATTTCCGATCGTCCACCACCCTCCTCGTCACTATACTCATCGTTGTTATTAACGCGGTGGTAGCCATTATCAGTACAGTCCGGCTACCACTATAAATTTCATAAACTATTACTGGCGCCAGTTTTGCTTGGTTTTATAGCATCGTGTAGATTATGACCACCAATATCCATCACTGTCATTATCAGCACCACCATCATAATGCTCATTATAAGGGGCATCATTACTTTGATCACGATCATCATCATCATCATCATCATCATCATCATCATCATCATCATCATCATCATCATCATCATCATCATCATCATCATCCTCATCATCATCATCACCACCACCACCATCATCATCATCATCATCATCAACATCAGCATCATAGTTATAATTTTCCTTCTGCTTGCTTGTGTTCATTGGCTTGAGCTCCAACGCGAAGTCCTGTATGTCGGATGAAGGCATCCTGTTGTCCAACATCAGTGTGATGTCATACAGGACCTGAGGTTTGCGTGAGTATCCGTTGTCCCATGTCTGGCTTATTGGTGTGCAGACTGGTGGTTCCTCGCCATACAGGCAGACACTCTCCGACTTCGGAGGAATCGGCGATCCTATTGACTTCAGCCAGGACCCCGAAGGGACCTGTTGCCCAGGACGCTCGGCGAGGACGCGTCAATAGGTCTTAGCCAGTATATAACCCGGCCCTGGTGCCTTGGAAACACCTCTGCGTCCCATTTTCCTTCTATTTTAACACCTTTTATAACATGTATATTCAACGGCAGACATGTGCTCTTAATATACATATCAATAGGAACTCTTTGAGGCCACTAAGACAGTTTGTAAAAGTCACACCTACTAAACTAAGGTTGAGTGTCCAAATGTCACAGCTACTAAACAGAGATTGATTACCCAAAGTCGCAGATATTAAAAAGAGATTGATTGCCCAAAGTCACAGCTACTAAACATAAGTTGAGTGTCACAAAGTCACAAATACTAAACAAGTTGAGTGTCACAAAGTCACAAATACTAAACAAGTTCAGTGTCACAAAGTCACAGCTACTAAACATAAGTTGAGTGTCACAAAGTCACAGCTACTAAACAAGTTGAGTGTCACAAAGTCACAAATACTAAACAAGTTGAGTGTCACAAAGTCACAGCTACTAAACATAAGTTGAGTGTCACAAAGTCACAGCTACTAAACAGAACTTGAGTGTCAAGTCACAGCTACTAAACAGAAGTTGAGTGTCACAAAGTCACAAATACTAAACAAGTTGAGTGTCACAAAGTCACAAATACTAAACAAGTTGAGTGTCACAAAGTCACAGCTACTAAACAGAAGCTGAGTGTCACAAAGTCACAGCTACTAAACAAGTTGAGTGTCACAAAGTCACAGCTACTAAACAGAAGCTGAGTGTCACAAAGTCACAGCTACTAAACAGAAGCTGAGTGTCACAAAGTCACAGCTACTAAACAGAAGTTGAGTGTCACAAAGTCACAGCTACTAAACATATAATTTAGAGCTGCTAAATATAAGCTCATTGGCGCCAATTCAAAATGAATAAATAGAGGTTTGGCGTATTTGCACGACAGCTACTAAAATTTACTGAGTGTCTCAAATTCAGTGCTGCAAAAAGAAAGCTGCATCACTTTATTTCATCGCTAATTTCACGCATAGCGAATGTTATTTCAGAATCAATTCTGTGCAAAGGATGCAAGTCAACTTTGGTGTTAAAACATCTTTCAAAATATTAGACAGTAGCATAGATTCAGTATCGACAGCAATTATTTCAATGCATGATTCAACTTTGTAATTGTAGCAAGCACATGGAACAACCCTGCGGTGATACAAAAAGAAAATTCAATACAATATCTTAGAATATGAGGAACTGCACAAGAACATCCAGGGTATGGTGTCAAAGGCTGCAAAATACGCTTTACTTAGAGATAATGCATGTTTACTTTTCACTTTCATCTTCAACTTCTGAGAAGAAAGCATGGGATATATTCAGTCTATCATATCTGTAAGGATTATTTGGTCCAGTGATCTGGTTCTTATAGTTTCTGCATCCCTTTGTTATCTCAAATTTCTATTACGTCAAATTTTGAAGTCTCAGTTAGTGCAGATGCATTTAACTCTTGTGGACACAAGCATATTTATTGTGTCTTTTCTTTATGTGGTATTTCATAAAGATATAAAGGCTATGACATAAAGCACGTACAGAAGCTAAGACAATTTAAGAAAACCCAATAAAAGTTGTTGAACTGACATGCGATATTAGTTCACACTTAGTTACCTTAATGCTTGGGAGAGCAATGCCGCTTATCGCTCAGTATGGCGTATTCAATTTTTGCATGTCGCTGCGACTTTCGAACAGTTTAGTATTGAGGAAATTACGCGGCTGAATGCTACAAGAAGTAAATGAGTACATCAAGCAAAATGGGAGGTGAAATTGGTGAGCTCTACAAGAACACAATCACAAGTGACAAAATTGACGTTTTGGATAGAGCCTTCGTCAGTACAAAAGAATATATATATATATATACACATTTAGATACACAATATATGTATATATTGTAGAAGTAGTAGGCCTCTTTCAGTCCTGAAGGACTATAGAGTTGTGGGAGATAGCTGACAGCATCGCTAGTGACTGTATAGTCCAACGCGAGAGTGACAATCTCTGTCAGTTTCCGCATCTGTAAGACGAGGCAGGTCCCACAGTAAGTGACTACATTTTATGCCTGAGCCTCCTATCCTCAGTTTGTTGGATCAGGTTGCGCTCAAAGAGATATTACATTTCATTCCCAGCAACTTATGTCTGCTGCAACTCTTTCCCATGTGTCTGGATCTATGCCAAGGGTTTTCATACCCTGTTTACATGCATCCTTATGTCGCATCTGGGGTCTTCCGAATGGCCTTTTCCCAGTGGCTAGTTTTCCGTATAGATCTTTGGGAATACGTTCATCCTGTAACATGCGTGTACACACACACACACACACACACACACACACACACACACACACACACTCACACGCATGTTACATAGCTGATGTAGATCTGTCATCCTTAAACCCGTGTAACACGCACTCATCATTGGCACTTTTCCGTCTTGACAGACGACAGTTTGGTGCATTGTGCTTCAAAAAGGCTTAATAACTACGACCCATGGCAGTGACGAGTGTGGCTGGTAAGGCCAATTCTTGCTGCAAATGTTTGCCCACAGTAGGTGCATGTGAAAGCATGGTCATTTCCACCATTGTGCACCATCTTACGTCTCTCACGCTCTGTGTGTGCTTTATCTGCAATCATTGTCTCCTTTGTCTTTATTCCATTTCTGATGTTTGCCCTCCATGCAACACGTTCACCGGCGACTTGCTCCCAATGTGCATTATCTATGCCTGTAACACGCACTGGAAGTGCAGATAAACTACGACGTCGTTAGAAATTGAACGATGAGCACTGTCTCTTCAACATTCTTCTACTCTCTTTGTAACAGACATTTAGTTGATCATATAGGTCTATTTAGTCACCCCCGACCTACTCTGGGACTGACAAGTGACAGCACGGAACTCGTCTTCAACGATAGTCAAAGAATAACAAAAGTTATCTTCAGTAAGAAGTGAAAGCAGTTTCACAGTTCTCGGACATATTGGATCGGGGGTTAGTGAAAGCTGTTTCACAGTTCCCGGATATACCGGGCCGAGTGTTGTAGATCAGCCGCCAGTGATGTGAGGGGATATCGCTTTGCATTGATTTCGACCGTGTGGGAGTCGGCAATTCGGACTGAATTGGCAGACTACTGAACGTAAAAATTGCCTAGTAAATCACAAACAGGCAATAAATGTGTGATTTGAACGTCCTGTACACAGGACATGCAATTAACTTTTATTTGACCGTTCGAAAATAGACATTGATGTCACGTCATATAAACAGACAAAAAGCAAACAACTGTTACAATAAGAAGGTAAAGAAGTTAATGACAACTGAGTGTAGGAAAACAAACTGTTATGTGTACGTCATACAACAGTTATAGGTTTGAATAAAGGTTAACGTATTCGTTTCATTGGACATTTTCACGTAATATGTTCTTGACGTATACACATATAAAACTGAAGCTTTCGAAATGTGGTTATATTGATGAATACGGCGAATATTAAATAGAGGTTTATTGTACTTGAATGACAGATATTAAAATGTATTGATTTTCTCAAATTCAGTGCCGCATAACGGAAGCTACATCACTGGAATTCATCGCTAAATTCATGTATCTTTTTTGGTGTGCATATCCTTTTTACAGGACATCGCAGTCAACACCAGCATTTCTGCCAGTGTAATCTCTGGGCAAAGTTTACGTTCAGCTATTTGCCATTGCTTTCTGAACGACCTGTACCGATACCAACACACAACCAACGAAACGCTGTAATAGTTATGTAGGTTGGAAACGTTCCACCTTTTCATGATTGATTGATTGATTGATTGATCTAGGAACCGACATCACAGCATTCGGGACATTCCCATAAGCGCTCCGTCCTCATCCTCAGCAACCAGCGAAGAGTTCCAACACTAATAGTTCCAGTAGCAATCTGATTATATGTCCGTCTCGCCTTTCCTCTGAGCGTCGAGCAATCGGCCTGATCCCCTCGTCACTCCTCGCTGCCTCATTCTAACCAGACTATGGTGATCCATTTGCTCCTCCGAGGCGTACAGTGCTCCCACAAGGCCGCAACCACATCTGCCTTGTCATGCATCAATACTCCACCAAGTTCTGCCGAGCCAGCCAATCTGTCCGCCTGTTCATTCCCCAGCACACCAGCATGCCCAGGAGAAAAGATCCAGGTGATGCTTGCTACCCGTGACCTCCGAAGCGAAGCAAGCCACTCTGCACGAAGCTTGCCTGTTCTCACCCTTCTCAGCATGCTTTCTGAGTCAGTTACAATCACAATGTGTGTATGTATCGTGTTTTCTATCCAGCGGTAAGCTGCACTGACCGCCTCCACCTCCATTCTTAAGCTAGATGTAGTGTCATCATACGCCAGGCTCTCCTGCACCAAACGCCGACCATTAGTTTTTGCCAAGAACCCCCAAGCACTTCTCCTACCTCTCAACACCGACCCATCCGTGTAGATAATCACATCACCCGGGCGAGAATTTTTTTGAATTAATTGCTGAATTTCCACGTCCGTGGCCCCTGCTGGCCACTCCCTGCACTCCCGGCTCAATGTGATTATAACTCTGCATAAGTCTGACTGCACGGCTGGCACTCTGACCCACTCCTCTCCTCGCCTAATGTTCTCCAAGGGGCACACCTGTCTGATCGTATCCTCCGCCTGAGCCATCCATGATTTCCCTCTTATCAGTCTCTGACCCTTAACTACGTCCAGCGCCTCATGCAACGGGTGATCTGTGTCTGCAGCTACTCTGAGGTATGCCTTCGCTTGCATCACCTTGTGCCTACCAGCAACAGTAGGCAGACCAAGGATGTAACGCATACACACTACTGGAGTGTCTCTGGTGCATCCCAGAATGACCCGCATAGCTTCATTCTGTATGCGTTCTAATTTCACCAGCTGTCTCTTTGAGACAGTGAGCAGTCCTAGTCCATAATCAATCACTGAGAGGATCAAGTGCTGGTATAGTGTGAAGAGCATTCTCTGCTCTGTGTCAATTGCAGCCATAATTTTAAGTGCATTGAGTCCCTTTTGAGATCTTGTCACAACCGTCTCCACATGGTCCTTGAAGGACAGACTCCTGTCAAATGTGATTCCCAGATACTTCAGTTTGTTCTCTCTGTTGACGCTTCTACCATCTATCGTGAGGCTTGGGGCATCATCTCTCACAATCCTGTTGTCCAGAGAGCACCACAACACAGCCGCCTTTTCCGGGTTGATGACAGCACTCATTTCAGTGCACCAATCAATCACTTTGTCTACTGTCACCTGTAGCTCCTGGGCTGTTTGATCCCTATTTCTCCCCTGCCTGTATGCAAGAATATCATCTGCAAATGTTAGAATCCTTCCAACCCCTGGTGCTTCTAGGTATGCAATCTTGCTCGTATACACATTAAAGAGCACCGGTGAGATTGCAGATCCCTGTGGCAGTCCCGGGGTTAAAATATGTGGCTCTGAGGTCCATGCGCCCAGACGGAGAGCAACCTGACGAGAATGCAGGACGGCCGCTATCCAGTTCACTAACCAGGGATTGACCCCCTTCCCTTTTCAGGATCCGATCCCAAACCAACCCGGACAATAAATATGATGATGAAAGTCGGATGTGCCTGCAGAAGGCGGAAATACCTCAGGGTTACTATAATTAGATACATTATAATCATCATATAACATGGAGAAGAAGAAGAGGAAGAAGAATACGAAGACTAGAAGGAGGATAAGGGGGAAGAAGAGGAGGAGAAGACAGCTGGGAAATAATAGGAAAACGAAGAGGAAGACGAAGAAGAGCAACAACAAAACAGCAATAACCACAACTAGTACAACAACAGCAACCATAAGAATGTGCTCAACGGATTTTATATGCGATAGTAGAAAAGTGACATCATCGTATCCTAACATAACAAATGGAACACTACTGTAAGATCTATTAGTTTGAAAAGTATCAGTATAAATATCTGAAACTTACGGTGCTGTTTCATAGCCAGATACGCATTCTCTCTGTAGTCCATAGACATGGCTATAAGATACAATTGTTAGGGGCGTCAAGTGTTTGCCATGCGTGGGAATAAAAGTGTCCTTTACATGACTTCGCTAAACCATGGTATCATTCTCGTGATATCATGAAAGGCTTATATTTTCTAGACCACTTCGTATTCAAGGAGCCGTGACGTTGACAATATCACGTGGATCGCTTTAAACAAATTATGTGGATCGCTGTGAACAATTCAGCAAAGGATCCTTGTTCACGTTGTGAGTCGTAATAGGTATATCGTGATATCCTCATATTATTAGTTCATTTGGCACTTGATGGGTGATATGGCCACTATCACGTCGGCCAACATTACTTCTCGTGAAATTTCCTTGTATCAATCTTAGGCTGGTCAATTTGTCCCGGGGGGACGTGGGTAGAGGGGCCAGGGAAACAGGACTATGAGCAAAAAAAAAAAAAACATCCCGCCTAGAAGTGTTCGAATACACGACAGTCGGGACGACAGACAAGATCGCAAGACAATGCAACACTGAGACTTCTCGGCCGCTTTAACTCTCGCACGATTTTCTTGTATTAATATTACGAGGCTGGGTGGGAAAAAACAAAACAAAACCGTTATCCATGGGAATTTGATCCAAGCAACCATCTGGCCGGCAGATGTTTGGTGTGTGCATAATACTCCTATTGTCACGACACCAACTAGGCTACATCTCATCAGAACGTGTCAAAAGAATGGTGATCACCGATAACGAGAAGAAAGTAGTTCTCCGTGTGAGTTCTTTTCTTTCAATGCGTCATCTTCATTTATTTTGTCTGTCCAAAGAGATAGTCAGAATTCTTTTCAGAACTCACGGCTATAAACTTTCAACTCCGCTGGATAATACGAATGGTTATCATCATTCTTGATAAACAAACAACAATGTACCACAATATGACAAATACAACACTGGAAATTAAAACGCAGCCACTCTAAAGTAAACTTAAAAAAGCGAGAAAAAGATAAGTTAAACCTAAATGTGTGTGTAACTTGTGGCGGAGTTGTTATAATCCACAATTTGTCACTACACTATGAAAAGAAATAAACTACAGAACTTTGTAACAACTGGCAAGATAGAGGGAAATGGAATAAAGGGAAGGCAGAGAAGTATGAATCTGAATGGCTTGGCTGTATAGCATGGTCGAGACAAGAACACGGAGCTGATCCAAAAGTCTGGTGATCGTGTGAGATGGTGAAATGTGACCTCACGCTTGTCTCCATGGCACATTCTGACGATGATTGCGTCACCAGTCTGCTTATTGTTCATAATTCAAATCTGTACATAAGAATTTCCAGTGTTTGTGGCGAGGCGGTAGCGAACGCGATTCGAAATCCCGCATACCGTGTTTGAAATCAGCTGCTGGCAGTCGTTCAGAAAGTGGCAAACTACTGAACATAAACTTGCCTAGTAAAACAGTCAAGCAATTCTGGGCTTGATGGCGACGTCCTGTTAAAGACATGCAACAAACTGTAACATAAGACGTATCTTGAGAACTCTCATACTTTCACTGACAAGACACAATAAAGGACACCCTGAAGCATGAACCTGCCGTGACTAAGTACAGTGCTAAAATCATCACATCCATTAGACCTGAGTGTACGGGGGGAAAGTTAGCCAGTGTCTCCTCCCTCCCGTAGAGAACGTCGACAGCTGACATCGAACCCTTGTCCAACCGCTATCAATTGACAAATATTTACAGAAAAAATGTTGTAGGCTCTGTGTGGGTCTTTGCCATCAACCCCAAGATGATTTTCAAGGCAAGTTTACCTTCAGGTGTTTGCCATTGCTTTATGAATGAGATGTCAAGGATTGAATCCGACTTTATGCCGGTGAAGTGCTGTCTGTTGCTATCGGTTATGCGAGAATGGCTAAATGCGTCTTCTTGCTGTTTTACTAACATATTATTCTACCAATCGAGTTGTGCAGTGGTTGAACGGTTACTGCGTCAGCCATAGGCTTAGATGGTGCCGGATTCAATCATGTCATAAGGCTGTGAGGCTTCCCAAGAAAACTTTCGTACCCAATGATACCTGATGTCTGTTGTCGTGAGGTCGGGTAACTAGCATTGTTGGGTACAAGTGAACACCTGGAGGTTTCCCGTGGAAGTTGTGCACGTTAAACATGGCAAAATGGGAAAATTGTTAGGACAGAAAACATAGCCACGGGTATACAGCGTACGTTACCTTAGATGGATAATATATATGTATATATATACACACACACACACACACACACACACACACACACACACACAAAGACTCACCCAGACACAAAGACACACACACACAAAGACACACACATATATACAAAGACACATACTCACATACAAACACTCACCTCTAATTACACACACAATGACACACACACACACATAAAAGCAAACACACACACACAAAGACACAGACACACACGAAAACACTCACACAAAGACATAAAGACACAAAGACACACACACACAAAGAATACACACAAACACTTACACACTCATCTATACACACAGACATACACAAACAAAAGCTCACACACAAACACACACACACACACATACACACACTTTCCTATTCATTGATGAGTTGGAATCTGTGTATGAAGCACCCACAACGCCGGGATGAAACATCACCAGCCCAGACATGAGCCCCGCCTGCTTACATGTACCGTGCTGAACCATGAATGGTCACACCCCAATACGTCGTCTCTCCGCAGATGTGAAGCTCCCGTCCCGGCCTGACACACCCGACAGGTTTCTATGTGTGGAGAGGGGAAGGATATCTCTGCAACACTGCTCCCTTAAGGTGATTACATTGAGACCTGGTCAGCGGAAGAACTCTGCAGCAACTTCATTTCAGGCGCTTTTCAGAGCCTAGACTGCCTACGAGCTGATGCATAGTACATAGGACATAGAACATAGGAGTTGACACAGAACATCTTCTTTATGAAGCTACGATAGCTCTTGGGCCAGACGTTCGCTGTCGGTCTCGTAGTCATGAGTTCGAATCCACAGCTGGGCGGGTGGTGTAAATTGACACAGGCTCGCAGGCCGACCCAGCCCAAAATGTGTACCATGGAAATGTCTGGGGAAGCTAAGGCGGCCGTTGTGATACTGACCACATCACGCACCTGGGACCGATTGATCTATACAAATATGACTCTATACAAATTACTATACAAATACTACACACACATGACTCTATACAAATTAATATACAAATACTATATAAATATGACACTAGAATGTTGTGCCCAATGTGTCAAGGGCATATACAGGGATACTTTACTTGTCTCTTTACGCGTAGTCTTCCTGAGAATTCACAATCAACAAACCACCACCACCTCCCATACACACATACTCACACACCCACTCATCCACCGACACACCCACACCCCTCCCCACCACACACACACACACACACACACACACACACACACACACATTACTGTTAGTAACGTGATACACAAAACAGAGTGAATTAAATAACTGATTAGTTTACACAAGAGTGATAGATGTTTGAAAAGACACAAGCAAACACACGTACGCGCAGGCTTGTGTGTGTGTGCGTGTTTGTTTTTAAACATTCATCTCATTTGTCAACTAATGTGTTTTCCCCAGTTACTCTGCCTTAATCACCACTTCAGCAGCAGCAGTACATCATTATTTACTGTTTACGTCCTCATTCTCAATCCCAGGACTTCAAATTGTTTCCAATTGTCTCCCTTAACGATCACTTTTATTGACCAATAGGAGGCGACAACCTAATATATTGGTGTTTAGAGGAGGCGGCTTGTCCCCCTTTGTTTTCTTGGAAATTAATGTTCGAGCCTGGGGCTCGGTGACTACAATATAAGGCTGTTTAGTGAAAAGCTCTGGAAGGTTTGTTAAAGTTACATTTCTTGTAAACTGAAGACAGTACTTATAGATGAACTGAGCGACAGTTGGATACATGGACAGATCTATAGACATATAGACAAATAACATTTATGACACATAGGTAGATGATTAAATAGACAGAAAGAAAGATTTAAAGAGAGTAGGGCATAGGTTTAGGCATGCAAAAGACAGGCAGGCAGGCAGACGGACAGACAGACAAAAAGAGAGGTAGATAGTAAGACATTCAGACAGCTATCTGTCTAGTCAGACAGACAGACAGACAGACAGACAGACAGACGGATGGAGGGACGGACGGACAAATGGATGGATGGATGGATGGATAGATAGATGGATGGATAGATAGATAGATAGATAGATAGATAGATAAGATAGATAGATAGATAGATAGATAGATAGATAGATAGATAGATAGATAGATAGATAAATAGATAGATAGATAGATAGATAGATAGATAGATAGATAGATAGATAGATAGATACCAAGGTATACAAAAAGACAAGCCGACAGACAAATCGAAAGACAGACAAACACAAACATCACTTTAATAGAAAGGCAGAAAGCCAGATGCATAAACTATAAGACAGGATCTTCCGAAGAAAAGAGAAGTAAAATATAGCCTCGCTAGAAATGCATAACCTCCACAATGCGGAGGAATTGGGCGCCTAAAAATGTAACGTAAATAATGGCCTATATGTGAATGTTGTCTTTGAGGCTTTTAGAAATAACCTTAAAAAAGAACAAGAATGACGCAGACATGGGAACAAATTTATAACCTGATAACTCTTTCTTTTTTGTCGACTTCCCAAAAAGCATATCTCAGATTTAAGACACTAGATTCCAGACTTCATCATGCCATCAAACACACACATAATATCTGTATTTTGTTGAGACCTGGCGACAGTGGCAACTTAATGGCGAATCCAGGTTGTAGATGTGTTTTTCTCGGGGTCAAGATGGCGGTTTGTTTCGGTTTGTTTTTAAAGGATCTGTGTCATTGCACATGGATATCTCCATACGTGCTTTAGTTTCTCCCCCCCCCCCACACACACACACACACACGCACACGCACACGTGCGCACACACACACACGCACGCACGCATGCGCGCGCGCACACACGCACACACACACACACACACACACACTCTCAGCACAGTACACGAAATCCGACAGTAATGTTGTCTTCATTCCAGGGTTTCGCGCCACTTTCATGTTTATTTCCGTCCCCTGCAATTATGTTAACCCTAAATATGTATACAACCATAGTTAGGTATTTTATATTCACACTGTTTGTTCTATGTCCGTGTTACTGTTCCGTACAACAATAAAGAGTAAATGACGTGCTTTTAGGAGGGAAATACGGAGGGTAGAAAGAGCCTTTGATAAGGGATACCCCTATCTAGCCAGCCGGTGTATTATAGTATTAGTAGTAACAGTAGTAGTAGTAGTAGTAGTAGTAGTAGTAGTAGTAGTAGTAGTAGTAGTAGTAGTAGTAGTAGTAGTAGTAGTAGTTATTGTTGTTGTTATTGTTGTTCTTGTATTAATAGTAGTAGTAAATAGTTAGGATGCTTGCACACGCAATGAGGCAAACTGGGCGAATATTGTAGTAAGTAAGAGTAACATGCCTGCTTCCTGGCTTAGAGGATAGCGACTTTTCTCCGTAATCTCATATACTCTCGTAAGTAACGTGACGACGGTGAGAATCAGCAGTGGTTCGAATCGCGTCGGTAACTTACGGGGTATGTGTGCCGGCCGCTCAGAAAGCAATGGCAAACTACATAATCTTGCCAAGAAATCATCAATCAGCTGAAAGATGCAGATGTTGACAGCGATGTCCTGTAAAGAATATGCAATCATTAATTAATAATAATTAAGAGTAACATAAAGTGCTCTGTAACACGCATTAGGCGCATTGGGCATAGGGTGCTAGAAACATATTTTTAAAGACCAGTCAGCACTCGGTGATTGTTGTGGTCAGTGGTCGGTGATTGTTGTAGTCAGTACTCGGTGATTGATGTGGTCAGTACTCGGTGATTGTTGTGGTCAGTGGTCGGTGATTGTTGTAGTCAGTACTCGGTGATTGTTGTGGTGAGTGGTCGGTGATTGTTGTAGTCAGCACTCGGTGATTGTTGTGGTCAGTGGTCGGTGATTGATGTGGTCAGTGGTCGGTGATTGTTGAAGTCAGTACTCGGTGATTGATGTGGTCAGTACTCGCTGATTGATGTGGTCAGTGGTCGGTGATTGATGTGGTCAGTGATCGGTGATTGATGTGGTCAATAATCGGTGATCAATGTGGTCAGTATCACACCGGTAGCCTTTATTTTATAGGGCATTTACTGGCACCTACATTATGTTGGGTCTACCGTTCATCCCAGAGCAATATTTAAAACTCCATCTTCTTCTTTTGCCTTTATCCTTCATTAAGGTCAACAAACTGTTTCTACTTCTCTTTTACGGACTCAAGGAGTATGCTTAGTAAGGTGGAGAAAGAAATGCTTTGTGGTAGATTACCTATGAACAAGGGAGAGGTGGTCGGGCAACTGTGAGAACAGGTAGATAGGGCAGGGGAAAAGACTGAGAAGCCCTATGTGGAAAGACTGATATGGCGGGGGTCGGCAGGGGTTCTGGAAGAATCTCTAAATTGAGACGGAGGACTAGGAAAAGTTTCAATCAGAAAGCGGTGGGAACGATTAGCAGTATGATTATTCGCTTGCTCTTAAATGAGGGGACGGAGCGCGAATGGGAATTTCCTGATTGCAATGATGTCGGTTCTTAGCTCAACCCACCACAACTCATTCACTACTCAAATTGGTTTGGGTTTTCCTCTCATTCTTTTGCCTTGTAGATTCCCGACGTAGACATTTTAGTTATACTATTGTGAGGTTTTCTCAACGTATGTTCAATCCATCGTTAGCGTCTTTTCTTCTTTTCTTCACCTAGTATTTCACTTGTATTTGTCTAGTTCTCTCTATGAGCTCCATATTGGAGATTCTGTTATAATAATAATAATAATAATAATAATAATAATAATAATAATAATAATAATAATAATATTGGCACCTTTCCGTCTTGACAGACGATAGTTTGGTACAGTGTGCTTTAAAAAGGCTTTATAACTACGATCCATGGCAGGGGCGAGTGTGGCTGGTAAGGCCAATTCTTGCTGCAAATGTTTGCCCACAGTAGGTGCATGTGAAAACATGGTCACTTCCACCATTTTGCACCATCTTACGTCTCTCACGCTCTGTGTGTGCTTTATCTGCAATCATTTTCTCCTTTGTCTTTATTCCATTTCTGATAGTTGCCCTCCATGCAAAACGTTCAGCGGCGACGTGCTCCCAATGTGCATTATCAATGCCTGTATCAATCATGTCCCGCTTACACACATCTTTGTATCCTAGTAGAGGCCGACCCTGAGATCTCCTACCCGTCTGTAATTCACCAAAAAAGATGTCCTTTGGTATTCTACCATCATCCATCCTCCTAACGTGTCCTATCCATCTAAGTCTACGAAGATTGAGCATGGAATACATCACACAACCTGATCTTTCCAATACTTCAGTATTTGTGATTTTGTCTTGCCACTTAATAGCAAGTATTCTTCGCAGACACCGCATATGAAAGCTGTTTAAACGTTTCTCTTCGGCGTGAGTAAGTTGTCCAGGTTTCACTGCCATAAAGAAGAGTACTAAGGACACAGGCTTGGTAGACGAGGACTTTTGTTTTGGCAGTAAGCTTCCTGTTCTCCCAGACTCTTTTTGCTAACATGTTCATTGTTGTTGCTGCCTTGCCAATCCTGATGTTGATTTCCTGATCGAGGGATAATTTGCTATTTACCTCTGATCCTAGATATGTAAAATGGTCTACTATCTCCAGTTCGGCGTCGTCAATAAAGATTGATGGTACATCATGTGCACCTTGTGACATAATCTGTGTCTTCTTTTTGTTAATTGTTAAACCAAATTCAGAACAAGCATTGGAGAATGCAGATAGTAGATGTTGTAATTCTTCCTCAGAGTGGGTCGTAATCGCAGCATCATCCGCAAAAATCAACTCTCTGATTAGTACCCTCCTAATTTTGGTCTTGGCCTTCAATCTCTGAGCATTGTAGAGGCCACCATCTGAGCGTGAGTGAATGTATATACCATCATCCTGATCACGAAAGGCATTAATAATAATAATAATAATAATAATAATAATAATAATTGTTAAACGTGTGTGTTTCCCGGCTGTAATGTAATGTTTAATACTTTAATCATTAGGCTCCATTACGTTGGTGTATTGAGGTTCCTATCACAATTTTTTTAAAGACGATTTGCTCGCTTTTTTACTCAAGCGTAGTCCATACTCGTGATACTACTTCTGGTGCACCGGACTGATATTTGCGCGTGGATTAGCTTTCCCTATTATCAGTTACTCTCGCCATCAGACGAACCCACCCCGACTTCTGTGATACTTGTAATTTACGTCCACAAGTCAAGGACGAGAAGTTAACATTTAGTCCTGCTGACCGGAATACGGATGGAACCCGCTACCTGTGCATTAGCACACCGGATGTTTAAGAGCAAGCGCTCGTTCGTATCCATTCGGCCATGCTGACCTAAATTTTATGTTGATTTTATTTATTATTTATGTCCACGACACTGGTGATCGAGTGAAATGGCGAGTCATGACCGCCCACGCTTTCCGGCATGGCACATGATTGATTGATTTATTTTGACCATAACTAGATAGAAGTTCCCCCACCCCACACCTCCCTTCCCTCGCGTGTTTTGAACGAAGCTGGACTATTAAATCACTGTTTTTGTGAAGAAAAGAAAACAATGCAGAATATTGGAAACACATTTCTTCCGCTTCCCGTCTTCCGGCCTTTTTGCGGCCCAGACGCTGTTAGCCAATATGCTAATTTAGTTTGGCTTTGTCCTGACCTGTTATTAAGATAAGCCACCATGGTGTACAGTTTGTGAAATAACCGGTAGATTTATCACTGGGTATAAATCACACGTAATAGTTCATTCATTGGATGAGATTGAGTCACGCCAATTTGGGGAAATTAGTCAATGTAAATCATAGAGAAGGCGCTTGATTTATGCTCTATAGCCACGAGAAGATAGATCAGCTAAATTAGGATAAATAACGGATATATACCAAGGGGAATATGTCAGCCACGTTAAAATACACAACACTCTTTTAAAACCCGTACTGGAGGCAAGCGAGCAAGAGTTAGACAATGATACAAGTGGGAAGATAATATCAAGAGATGGACAAACAGTAATCTGACAGAATGTACAATTATGACGAGAGATAAGGTTGAATGTCCTTTGCAGACAACTTTCACTGTGGAGACGGCACCTGGTTGATTGATTGATTGATTGATTTACTCGGGTGTTAAGAATAGTATTGTTGCTGTATGGCAGCGAGTTGTGGAACGTGCATGAATATATTAGAAAAAAAGCTGGGAAGCCGTGGAGATGTGGTTCCAGAGGTGAATGTTGCGAATACCTAGGGCTGCCAGAGTAGCTAACAATAATTGTATGCTAATGAAACTGTAACATTATATACAACTATACGAAAGAAGCAAACATCATACTTTCGTAATGTGATGAGAAAAGAAGCATTGGTGAATGTCGTGACAATTGTAAATATAGTTCAGAAAGAGGCAGAGGCAGACAAAAAGTAATGATGCTTGATGAACTGAGACGATGTCGTGGAGCAATATCATCAGTAGAGTTGATCCAGAGGACCAAGGACCAAGATCTATTGGAACAACATGGCAAGGCTCACGGTGAAATGTTTATGATGTTACTTATGTAGTTTGCCATTTATTTCCTTATTAGCAGTGACCATAGTGGCCATTGACCTTAGCCATTCTCTCCAAAAAGAGATCGTCTGCTCATTGTCGAGAAATTTGATATTATAACCTAGAATTACCTGTCGGCTATTCTTCAACTCCATCCACCATCTGTATCCATGGGGGGGGGGGGGGGGGGGTGGGGGGTGTGGGGGGGGGGGAATAAAAGGATATTCCACCTTGTACAAGGGTCTCCTGTAGGCTAGAGGAGAGAAGGAGACACTTTACGTTTCTTTCGATACTCTTTGATACTCTTCGATACTCTTTGATACTGGAATACCTCTTTCTCGCCAGCATGGGCACACGATATTAAAAATGCGCTGGGCATGAGGAAAGGCAACTGGCTAACGATTGAGAGTCTTTCTGTTAACAATTAATGAAAGCGAGTCCATGTAAAGGAACTACTAGACAATGATGATGAAGTTAATTAATTTGTACGTTGTTCTTTTAGCGGCAGATTTACACTCGGGAACACTTCTTTCGTTCAACTGGTATTGATTTATTTGTATAATCGGCAGCCCGCATCAATACGTCTGCCTTTTTTTTGTTCTTTCCTAGCATTCCTTTCACTAGATAAGTCAGCTTGTTCGATTCCCGCAAGTGGGCAGACATTTCGTGCCTGGCTGACAGTGGCGGTGGCATTAATCACTATGGGAGATCATGGACTAGACATGACTCATTACCTAACACGCTACTGCCAACCGGTTTCATCCACTGAGGCATGAGCCGGCTCAGCTTTTACATTGGCTTTTCGTCTTCCTCTGTTCTGGCTGTCTACTCATTGTTCCCATGGTCGTAGGAGCTTGTTTCATCCGCGGTTTCTACAGTTAGTATTTTCTCCCTCTAGTTTGCCTCTCTAGTCATATATGCCATCCACTTAGATAGTTGCATCATCCATTGCGGAATGAGACTCGGCTTCTACATCTATGACCTATGTTTCCTCTTTTCTACCCATTTTATAATCAGTCATCATCATCATCATCATCATCATCATCATCATCATCATCATCATCATCATCATCATCATCAACAACATCAACAACAACAACAGCAAGGGATCAGCTTGGCCGAATGGATAAAAGCGCTTGCTCTTAAACTTACTGTCTACTGGTGCCGAGGTAGTGGATCAAAATCTGTACAGTTCAGTTGGACAAAAATGTTGACTTCTCGTCCATGTCTTCGGGATGTAATTTGAAGGTACCTCAGAAGTCGGAGTGGGTTCGCCTGATGGCAGGAGACACTGGTAATAAGGACAGCTAATCCGCAAACAGAAATCATTCCGGTGCACTAAAACTACGCTTGTTTTCAAAGCGAGTCGGCAAGCTCTACATCCTAAGGTAGAAGAGGAAAGTCTGCCATGCCATTGGCAGGAGTATTTGCAGTAAGACGCGGTCATCGCATGGAAATGATAGTTTCAATTAACGTTGTTTCCACAGCTTTATATTGTCATATTGTCCAGCGTGTCTTCAATGTTTTGTACTTCTTTATCTTACCGTCTATGAGTATCAGTTACCTTAGGAGTATTTATATACTACCTCGTTTCTAGTCATACCTATAGATAATTGATGTGCGGAAGATGAGTAGGTGGAAGGGACGAATGTAAGACGGGCCTGAAAGCCCAGTTTGTAGCATTTTGAAAATAAAGTTCGTACGTTCTCCTACATCCAGAAACTGAGTTAATCTACTTTATGTAAAAGGGAGGTTTAAAGGCGAATTAACTGACTTCATTGCACCAGGATTTTATGGCAAGGTTTCTTTCCGCACGGCGGCCTGTCAAAAAGCGTCGCACAAAACATGACCTCCGTAGATCCAACAAGGACTCCCGGGATTCTCTGAGAAAATTGCTCTCGTGAACAGAATGAGAGACTGTAATGATGCTGGATGGATTGAGACGGTGGCATAGAGGAATATCATCCGCAGAGTTGATCCAGAACAACAAAGACCGAGATTTGTGGAAAGCCATGAATGCCTATGCCAGCTAGCGGGGCACTTAATGATGATGATGATGATGATGACGATGATGATGATGATGATGATGATGATGATGATGATGATGAACAGAATGAAGGGTCCGGAAACGAACCGACGACATTCAGAACTTGAGACAGGTGGTTTAACCACGTCAACAGTGAAACCCTCCTCTCAGAAATGGTTTCATCCATTAAACCATGAGCTGAATGGTATTCTAAATTCACGTTCCTAGTTTTTTTCTGTTATAATTCTTTACTTATTTCTTGTTCCCTCTCAAAAATGGTTTCATCCACTGAGCCATTAGCTGGCTGGTAATCTAAATTCACTTTCCTTGTTTTAATCTGTTCCGTATTCTCTACGTATCTCCCTCCCCCTCTCAGATATGGTTTCATTCATTGAGCCATAATCTGGTTGGTAATGTAAATTCACTTTCCTTTTTTCCTCTGTTCTAGTTCTCCACTCATCTCATCTACTCATCGCACCCTCTCAGAAACTGGTTTCATCCAAGGAGGCACGACAACACTTGGCTTCTACAATGGCTATCCCGTGTTCTTCAAGTCCAGGGCTTCTAGAAATATGGGTAGTAAGCACGGGAGATGGGATGGAATGGAGAGGGTAACATAATGTGTGGTCTCAAACACAGCATTGTACTAAAAGCATGCGTATCTCCCATAACAACATATGAGTAAAGAACGCGAAATTTTAACACACCAGCGGACAGGTACATATGTGTCTTTACATATATCTATTACAGAAACGTTAGTTGCATATACTTTACAGGACGTTACAGTCGACGCCATCATTTTTTGCTGTTTGTGATTTCTTGGCAAGATTAGGTTCAGCAGTTTGCCATTACTTTCTGAGCGATCGGCATTCATACAATTTTTATGAAAACCAACGCAAGGGGGTCTGCTGCCAAATCGCCCGCAGCTGTGTATAGAACGCGGGATGCAGGATTACTAATTGTGTCCGAAACTCCTTTGCCCCAGGAAGAGTACTAACAATTCATTGAACTGAAGCAAGAACCAACAGATATACCAAACATGAACTCAATATTGAAGAAAATACTTCTTAACTTAATTTAAACTTAACTCCCTAACTGAAACGTCGACTTCTTGCCAAAAGCAATGGCAAGATTTATTAAGAAAAATAAAATTGTGGAAACCGAAATATTTTGCTCGTATACTGAATGATTGGGGGAAAAAAACAAACAAAAATTATTTCAATGGTGGGAGGCGTACGAGAGTCGCGGGAACTAGGAAGTTCACTTTACAGATAGATTCAAAATGTAATAAGCAATCTACACAAGACATCATCTACTGATGTAGAACATGTGTCTTATGATAGAGAGGAACATCGAAAGACTGTTAACTGGCGAACAGTTCTAGACAGGAAACGCCACTGGATGATGATGGTATTTTATATAGTTATTATACATGAGCAGTCGACGTGGCTGAAAGGATAAGAACCTACCTATGCCTTTAACTTCCGGTACGTCAATGGCGGATACGCGGTTCATCGCCAACACCTGTCAGTTGAATTTAAACATCGACTTTTCGTTCATAACTCAATAGCAAATTACCTGACGTAAAATTGCCAAAAAACATCAACCTTGGGTTGATTGCAACGCTTTGCAAAGGACAGACAATAGTTTAGTAGCCAACGTGGCAGAAAGGATGCCAGCGATCTCTTTTAAACTTCCGGTGCGCTGATGGCATGGTAGGGAGTACTACCTCTAGCCAGGCATTAAGTTGGACTTAAACGTTTACTTTTGGTTCAGAAAAAAATGGCAAACTACCGGACGTAAAAATGCCTGTAAAATGAACCTAGGGTTGCAAAGAACGTGCAACATTTGTTACATTACATATGGTCCCATATCTATTTAATTGATAACCAAGTGAAGGCGTTGAGAATAATGTCGTCGATCAACATAGGTGCCGACTGAAGCTAGCTGGAACGGTGGGAGAAAGCTCCCGTGAATCCATGTCTCGTGTTATCACCTTTCTCATCCTGAGCAGTGATTGCATCACGGAGGCATAACCAGACTCGGCTTCTACAGTAATTAAAACGTTCCTCTCTCTCTCTCTCTCTCTCTCTCTCTCTCTCTCTCTCTCTCTCTCTCTCTCTCTCTCTCTCTCTCTCTCTCTCTCTTGTTGTCGGAGTCGTCTGCGGATTAGGGGAAGTGAACGTAGTTTCAAAATGCTGACATAGCCGGGTGGAAGTCAGCTTCAGGTGGTTTGTGGTTAGGAAGCAGATAACTTTATGTTGGTTTTCACAATGATACGAGCGTCGGTCGTTTAGAAAGCAGTGGAATTCTAAAACAGTTAGTTGCATATCCTTTGCAGTACGTTGCAATGAACACCAGTATATTTTACTGTTGTGATCTCTTGGCAAAAGAAATCACAAACAGCCAAAATAAATCACAAACAGCAAAAGAAATCACAAACAGCCAAACAAAATCTAAACACCAAAAGGGTAGACAGAAGCTGGAGAAGGCCAACAGACAAGATGGTGGGCGTTTTGACAACATGCCATATGAGGAATGTCGGTATCATAATTTTATTTCCGGCTCGCTTTGAACTCTAACGTAATCCACACACGTGCCGCTAATTCTTGTGCACTAATCTGATTTTTGCGTGTGGATTAGCTTTCCCTATTATCAGTGTCCTTAGCCATCTCAAGCGAATCCACTCCGACTTCAGAGGTGGTATCAGAAGAGCACAAAAGACAGAACGCTAAGGACAGACATAATAACTAATACCACACGCCATGGACTATATGAAGAAGAATTCAGGTCAAAATGTGTCTGAAAATAGCAAATAGACACTTTAGAATCCCTTATTCAAATTGTAAGACATTTAAAAGATAAGTTAGGGATTGCCATTGATACAGTACTGATTGCAGACAAAGAACAGATCTGCAACATTTAGTTAACAAGTTAGTTGCACATACTTTACAGGACGTCGCAGTCAGCCGCAGCATTTTTTTGGTTGTTTGTGACCTCTTGGCAAGTGTATGTTCAGTAGTTTGCCATTGCTTTCTGAACAACCGGCAGCCATACCATTTTATAAAAAACCCAACTCATGGCGGTCTGCTTCCAAATCGCCCGCAGCTGTGTTTCGAACGCTGTATGCGGGATCACGCACAGCGTCAGTAACCCCTTTCAATATTTAGTAGATGTTGTTATTGTACACAGTGAACGACTAAGGTTAGAATTAAATTGTAAGAAGATATAGAAAATGTTAGTCTCTAAGAAGAAAGGTGTACCACAATGTTATATAGGGTGAATAATAATATTCTTAAACAAGTGAATCAGTACAACTTTCTCGGAGCAATCATAACATCGGTAGGAGGTGTCTTGAAGAGATTAGAACTAGAATTGGAGATTAGAACAAGAATTGCTATGGCAAAGTTTGCCTTTTGCAAGACTGAAAACATACTGACTAATAATAAGATGTCAAATGCAACGAGAAAAATAATGTTGAAGTGCTACATAGAACCTGCATTTTTGTATGGATGCCAAACGTGGACAATAAGCAGAAAAGCTTAAAAACATTTAATGATAGTTAAAATGTGGTTTCTGAGGAAAATGCAAAGAATACCACAGACAGACAGGAAAACCAATGCGTACGTCCTACAAGAAACAAATGGAAACCGTCAACTGATTATAGAAATTAAACGTAGACAGTAAAGATTATCTGGGCACGTTATAAGACGAAATAGAGAACTTGGTGACAACAGGCAAGACTGAGGTAAAAAGAACAAGGGGAAGGGTGAGAACTAAATATCTCGATGCCTTGGGTACATGGTATCGTAGAGACAAGAACACCGTTGATCCACGACTCTGGTGATCGTGTGAAATGGCGAAACATGATTGCCCGCCCAAGCTTCTCAACATATCACATGGAGATGATGATGAATCGGCACTCATGGGTGATACAAAAAACGGCAACAGATTCAGAGTTTTTAATCTTTATTTTACGGCATTGCTGAAATTATTTCTCGAATATTTGATCTGACAACAAGAACTATAGATTTAAGTTACACAGACATGACAACTTGTGTGTAACTGATCTATAAACATCGCTGCAATAGAATTCACCATGGGACTG
Organism: Cepaea nemoralis; assembly: GCA_014155875.1. Lineage (NCBI taxonomy): Eukaryota > Metazoa > Mollusca > Gastropoda > Stylommatophora > Helicidae > Cepaea > Cepaea nemoralis. The sequence goes on along the minus strand of JACEFZ010005877.1, from coordinate 457,361 downwards.
CACTTTTTTAATGTAATTAAAATTTCGAGCTCCGTTATTTTCTGTATTTTCACTTGTTTCACATGAGTTCACAAAAGGTTCTTGGGCATGGACTAGGCCTATTCCCAGCAGTGTTTCGTGTTTAACTGCCCGTGTCTTCATGCTACGTTTAACAGTAAGCCAGGATGTATTCGATATACTTCATTCCATAGTGAGATTTCGAATTAACGTTTCTCTTTGTTTACAGTGTTTTCAGTTGCAAATAAAATTAAGAAAGAAATGAATTACGGGAAAAATGGCTTGAAATATGTGTTTTTTAACGTCATGGGAATTCTTACTGAAACGCTGCAAATTAAGAAACTTCTGAATGGTTTGACATTCGTGTTTTATTGCTCTCGTTAGATAAGCAGGTCAGGGCATCGGCTAGACACACTGAGTCCTAATATAGGTTCTGGAATTTGCTTTATGAAGCGGAAGCTGGAAATAATGATCAGAAGGAAAAATAACCACTCGTTATCATAACATAATGATACAGTTATTTAAAATTAACCTATGCATTCCAGACTTGTAGAGTAATATATGGAGCATATTAATATCTCCCCCCCCCCCCCAATGATAATTAACAATGGAAAGGAGAGGCCATCAATGAGTCACAGTAAACGAGGCAATACTAGAACTAGTAACACGTTTCACATATCTTGGACATGTAATAACAGACGATAGCAGAATTGAAACAGAAATCAAAAGGAGAACAGTAATGGCTAACAATGTTATCAAGAACATTAAATCATCATTAACATCTAGAGAGATTAACAACGCATTAAAATAAGAATGGTCACGTAGTATGAATATTCGACTCCGCTACATGGCATAGAAGTCTGGCCAATGAACAAGCAATTAGAAAGTCGAATATAGGTCCTGAATGTGTGGATATACATAAGAATTGGTTGTATTGTATTGAAACACACACAATCAAATTCAGAGAATCTAGAAGAACTGGGAATGAAAATAGAATTAATGAAAGAAATAAAACAGAAGCAAGTGAAATATTTCGGCCACGTTACAAGACAAAAATCTTATAAAAATCATACTGAAGTGTAAGGTTCAAGGCAGGCGAGCAAGAGGTAGACAACGATACAAGTGGGAAGATAACATCAATAGATGGACGACCAACAGTCTAAAAGAATGTACAATCAAGGCAAGAGACAGACAGTCTTGTAGATCCATTTCAGCCAACCTCCATTGTTAAGACGGCAACTGATTAATTGAATGATTGACATTGTGTATCAGTAGCGGAGTGTCTAGAACACCTGGCTACCAGCCCTGTGGTCATGTGTTGGAATCCCTACAGAGGCGGTATTTGTACACATGATCAGAGAACCCAGGCTAACACAATCTAGAGTGGGTTTCAGGAAATGATCCCAGAAGTAAAGGTGAGTATCACAGCCTGGCATTCTGAGACAAGTAGCAATTTGGTTTTCAAATTTTTAGTTTCTCTTAATTGTTCTCAGTTTTTCATCTTTCCATTTATTCTCATCCCGTTCTTATGCCTTAATGTAGTCACTAGAGGGTCCTCTCCGTGATTATATGTTGTGTCTTGTGTATGTATTTGCTTGCTGATGACGGCTAGTCGCCGCAATCTCTTGTGCTTTCAGTAACTGTATTCGGTAAAGCTACATTACTTTGTGTGATTTTGTATTCACTGGTCTCTGTGGCTAAGAGCTTGCGAACGCGGTTTGTGAGTCCGTATACCTGGGTTCGAAACACAGCGGTGCTGGTTTTTTCGAAAAAGGTATAGGAGCCGGTCGTTCAGAAAGCAATGGCGAACTACTGAACGTAAAATATGCCCAGGAATCACGAACAAAGAAAATGCTGGGGTTGACTGCTACGTCCTGTGAAGGACATACAACTTAAAATTAATGTGATGCTTAGTGCGCCAAACGTCGTGTTCCGACTGGTCAATGCAATATGGAGTTAGCATCATATACCTGATATTCATCAAGGTGTGTGCAGGTCCTCATGGCCGAATGGGTAAGAACGCTTGTTCTTAAACATCCGGTGTGCTGATGCCGAGGTAAGGGGTTCAACCCCTATTTCCGGACAGCTGGACTAAAATGTTGACTTGTCGTCCTTGACTTGGGGACGTAAATTACAAGTACCTCTGAAGTCGGAATGGCTTCGCCTGAAGACGAGGGACACTGTTAATAGGGAAAGCTAATCCACACGCAAAAGTCAGTCCATCACTACTATAAATAGTGTGTATGGACTACTCTTGAGTTCAAAGCTAGTGGGCGCACAAAAAAAAACAACAACATGTGTGTAAACATTTACTTTACTTTACTTTACTTTACTTTACTTTACTTTACTTTACTTTACTTTACTTTACTTAGGGCAGTATATGACATTTGATTGAACGTTTTGGGGATATTGAAGTTTAGAAAAAGAATTCGCAATGCTATATAACCAGTTTTAACATATCGCTGAAAACCATGGACAATTAGTAAGCAAGCAAAAAATCCACGGAAGCTTCAGAGATATGGTTTTTAAAAAGAATGCTGAAAATTTTTTGGATAGCGGAAATGAGTAATGTACATGTTTTGAAATACATGTTCAGTATTACTATTCTTATATTGAAGTCATGTTTTGCCATCCTACCCAATATTTTCTTGGTCCTCCCTAATTCTACTTCCTATCTTCCTTGTGTGATAATTGTTGCTTATTTATTTTCTACAAGAGTATACACCCTTTATGCAGAGGCAAAATCTCTCTCTTTCTCTCTCTCTCTCTCTCTCTCTCTCTCTCTCTCTCTCTCTCTCTCTCTCTCTCTCTCTCTCTCTCTTTCTCTCTTTCTCTCTCACTCTCTCTCACTAGCTCTTTATTTTGCTCTATTGTGTGCGCTCTCACTTGCTCTTTCGCTCTTGCTCTCTCCTCTCTGGCCCAATCTCTCTCTCTCTCTCTCTCTCTCTCTCTCTGTCTCTCTCTCTCTCTCTCCCTCTCTCTCTCTCTCTCTCTCTCTCTCTCTCTCTCTCACTATCTCTCTAACTCTTTGTTTGCTCTTTATCTCCCTATTCAAACCTAGAATCAGAAAATGCTGTACCTTCCTTGGTAGAAATTAGTTGGTCTTGAAGTACCAGGTCCGTCTTGAACTCGGAGAGAATGGTGTCCAAATGTAGCTGCCACTGATTGTTACAAATACGGAACCAGATGATGGCGTTCTCTACTCACAACCCTGATCGGGGGTAATGTAACTAATACCTAACCTTCTCAGAAAATGACGAAACGACATGGGGTTCAGTGGGCATATTGCGTACGTTAAACATCTCTTGGCTGACGGATATTGCCCAGAGAACCGCACAAAAGCCGTTGCGCTGGCAACAGTTCTAAAGTGAGAAACTTACCTGCAACAAAAAAAAAAAAAACATAACAGTATATTGCGATTCTTTATTTCTTTAAACTGGGATTCCTTAATTCAAATCGTGACTAGACTTTGTGGCCTGCCTTTCTCTTGACTACGTCTAGTGTAGTTACAGATCGTGACCAACCCTTAGGAACCTCTGTCCTTGGTGTTAAGACTTGCGGAGATTCAAATTATAACTATCCCCAGGGACCTATTCTCTTCCATCGTAAAAGCGGCGCTACTCGATTTGGATACTACTGCTCTTAAACCCAGTAATTAAATAGGTAAAGGAACCTGTTACATGCACAGATGCATATTGGTTACATGGTGCTAGCCCAGTTTTTTGTATAGACATAATATCTGTGACCTGCCATACCCCATCTTAAAAGAGGGACTGTTTACCTAGGATGCTACTGCTCTTAAACCCGCCCTGACAGGTAAAGGAGCCTGTTACACGCCAAAGTCCGTAAAGGTTATATTTTGCTAGCCCCACATGTGTATGGATGAATAGACAGTCTAGCATTTCCTAATACGAATTTTAGTTCGTGTCGACTTGGGAGCTCAGGTGAATTTAAAACATCAACTTAGTTGGGATTCGAACCCATAATCAACGAGCCGACAGGCAACACACAGAAATGTCAGTTTGAGGATACTAAGACATATCATAAATAAATTCTCATCAATTGTTTGGCGCTCACGGAAGTAGAAGAAAGAAGTAGAGTTTAACGGACTCACTTGACAACATAAACATCATGAGCTGTTGTTACCCACCCGCAGCGAGTCGCTATCGTCACTTCGAGGTTACATATTTGAATCACCGTGAGATATCTGTCTGGGTTGCACATTGCGTTAATTGTGATAGGCAAAACAAATTTAGGGGCATAAATGTGGCCCATTAGCGCATTCATAATTCGACATGTGCCATCATATTATGACGCATTATGACGACCTTTCGCTTTTAGTGTTGTGTCAGCTTCTGCCAGACTACCATGTGAACCACCCACGTTGCTGAGTTTATCATCCACGTCACAATCCCTTCGAACTACTCAGTAGCCTCTTGGCAGTAACTAAAGCTTTCAGCGTTTACATTGCTTAGCATGTCCTCTAGTCTCTACTTCTTTATTCTACTTCTTTGAACGTCAAACAATACATGCATTTATTTATGAGTAAAAGAAAACAAGGATACTAACCATTACGTTAGCACTACGGCCGAACGCACCAGATATCACTTGGGAAATGGCCACTCTTCTATTAATGCACGTAGTCGTGGGCTGAGATACGCTGGGAACTACATTAAACCCTCTCTCTACTACGGTCACAATGTCATTAGGGATACTTTGTCTGGACACTGACCAAGCCATTAAGTTGGCTATATCGCAGTATACAGGACAAAGTCACCGGGACCGGTCTTAAAGAGCAATACACCAGGGGACTCTAGGCATGCGACCAGCACGCGCTGGTGTGATCAAGAACTGTCGGCAATGCTACAGAAACACGTCACATTAATCTTAATATCCTTCGGACATGCAAAGTGGATGTTTATGTGTCTATGTGGCTTTGTGTGTGTGATAGTTACTCTTGAAAGGAAACAGTACTGTAATAGGCGTTACACAATTGATCTGAGTGTATGGACATATTCACACATAGAAATGTCCATGTGTAGAATTGGTTTGAGCTCTATCATCGTGCAGGCCTAAAACGGGTGCCAGAAAATATCATGGGAAATAAAAGCGACCGATATGATACTGGCCACATCAATCATGTCGTACCGATTTGTCTGTACAAATATGGCGACAGCACCACGTACCCAATATATATATATATATATATATATATATATATATTATATATATATATATATATATATATATATATATATCCATCCATCCATCATGTGCCATGCCGGTAAGCGTGGGCGGTCATGTTCTGCCATCTCACTCGATCACCAGAGTCGTGGATCAGCTCCGAGTTTCTGTCTCGACCATGCCACAAGGCCAAGCCATCCAGGTACTTGCTTCTAGGTCTTCCCCTTGGTCTGTTCCCTTCGATCTTACAGTTGTCACCAAGTTCTCCAATCCATTTCTTCTCATAACATGCCCAAAAAATTTTGACTGTCTACGTCTAATTTCTCTAATCAATTTACGATCTTCATTTGTTTCTTGAAGGACTTGTTCATTGGTCTTTCTGGCTGTCCATGGTATTCTTTGCATTTTCCTCAGAAACCACATCTCCACAGCCATCAGATGTTTTTCAGCCTGACTGCTCATTGTCCACGCTTCACATCCATATAAAAGTACAGGTTCTATGTAGCATCTCAACACTCTTTTTCTCGTTTCAATTGACATCTTTTTATTGGTCAGTATGTTTTTCATCTTGCTAAAGGCTACCTTTGCCATGGCGACTCTTGTTCTAATCTCTTCAAGGCACCTCCCATCAGATGTTATTACTGTTCCGATATAATTGTACCTATTCACTTGTTGAAGAATATTCCCATTTACTTGTATATTACATTGTGGTATTTCGTTCTTCCTAGTGACAACCATAATTAATCTGTGTCTTTTTACAATTTAATTCTAACCCTAGTTGTTCACTGTGTGTAACAATCGCATCTACTAAATTTTGCAGGTCCTGTTCATTATCTGCAATCAAGACTGTATCATCTGCACATCTAATGTTATTGATGCATCGTCCCCCAATGTTGATTCCTTCCATATCTCCAATATTTCTGAAAATACTTTCATATATATATATATATATATATATATATATATATATATATATATATATATATATATATATATATATATATTATATATATATATATAATATGTATATATATATATATATATATAGTATATATATATTATATATATATATATATATATATATATATATATATATATATATACTGACGTGTAACAGGGTTCTTTAATGTTATGTTTACTTTCACATCACGTCTATGTTTAGTTTAGTTTAGTTTAGTTGACGGATCACATCACAGCACACTGGTGTAACACATAAGTGCTCCGTTCTACTCCCAACTCAAGCCCGAGTCCGGAGAATCTCAGCTCACTGCACGAACTCCGTAGCATCGGCGAGGATCCTGAAATACTTTGGGTATATTTTTAACTCGAATGTTTGCCGTGGAAGCGCCGTTAGGCTACTCTTTTTCGATCTCCATCTGCCAAGGGATTTTTTTTACGTGCGCAACAATACACACGGGCGTCCGATCTCACTACCCAGAGACCAGGGAGAAGTTTGTTACTAGAAGTCCACGTGAAAGATCCCGGCCCTCATCAGGGCTTGAACCCGGGACTTCCAGCACTTGAAGCGGACACCATACCTCGAGACCACTCAGCCCCTACTTAAATCATTTCTATTCCACTCTTGATGTTTGTGAAACATACTCTTCCCTTGTTGAGTATTATTATTCTTCATTTCTTTTATTTATTTCATTTATCTTTCCATTCATCATCCCATACTGTTCATCTTGAACCTTTCTGTGTCGGATTGAATATAAACAGTGGGAGAGTGCCCGTTAATGGGTTTCATATATCGAGATTCCAATTGACTTGTTCCCTCTTTGCATTATTTACAAGATCGGCCTGGGAGATCTAGGAGCCCTGGGATACCGGGGAGCCCTGGGAGACCTGGGAGACATGGGAGACCTGGGAGACCTGAGAGACCTGGGAGACCTGGGAGACCTGGGAGCCTTGAGAGACATGGGAGACCTGAGAGACATGGGAGACCTGAGAGACCTGGGAGACCTGGGAGACCTGGGAGACCAGGGAGACCTGATAGACCTGGGAGACCTGGGAGACCTGATAGACCTGGGAGACCAGGGAGACCTGATAGACCTGGGAGACCTGGTAGACCTGGGAGACCTGGGAGACCTGATAGACCTGGGAGACCTGATAGACCTGGGAGACCTGGGAGACCTGGGAGACCTGATAGACCTGGGAGACCTGGGAGACCTGGGAGACCTGATAGACCTGGGAGACCTGGGAGACCTGATAGACCTGGGAGACCTGGGAGACCTGGGAGACCTGGGAGACATGGGAGAACTGGGAGACCTGAGAGACCTGAGAGACCTAGGAGACCTTGGAGACCTGTAGCCCTGAGAGACATGGGAGACCTGGGAGACGTGAGAGACCTGGGAGACCTGAGAGACCTGAGAGACCTGTGAGACCTGGGAGACCTGGGAGCCTTGAGAGACATGGGAGACCTGAGAGACCTGGGAGACCTGAGAGACCTGGGAGACCTGGGAGACCTGGGAGACCAGGGAGACCTGATAGACCTGGGAGACCTGAGACACCTGGGGGACCTGGGAGACTTGGGCTACCTAGGAGACCAGGGAGAACTGATAGACCTGGGAGACCTGGGAGACCTGAGATACCTGGGGACCAGGGAGACGAGAGAGACCTGGGCAACCTGGGAGACCTGGGAGACCTGGGAGACATGGGGCCTCCGGTGACCTGTGAGCTTGGTGAGACCTGAGAGACCTGGGAGACCTGGGAGCCCTTGGCCAAATTAAAAATCTGCCCGGATACGGATTCAAACTCATGACCACGTAACAAGCAGCCGAGAGTCCAGCCACTCCATTACCGCGGCTCTCCTAGTGGAGCTATTTATTGCCTCAGAATTGCGACATCTGTAACTGTGAGATGTGGGCAGCATCACAGGCTGCAGCTGCCTTGCTAGCACGAAACAGACACATAACGACGACAACTAATTGACTATTTTCAGCGAAAGTACCGGAAACAAGTCAATGGGGACAGCGCGATGCAGACTACATTGACAGACACATTTCTCACAAGAGGACGGCTAAAGTTCACAAGTACTCTCACTTGAAAGACAAAGGGGACAACATTTGCCATTTTGGCTGAGTAAATTGTGAAATCGGAGCGGTTGTAGTTCTGTGGGTGTTATATAACACAATATATTGTTAACTGTCAGATTTATAGTTCAACCTTTAAAAAGAGAAGTAGCGAGATGGTTAGTTAGCTTCTGTTCATTGTATATTTCTGTCACTGGTTAGAGATGTGATTGCTTTCCAATCTTGTGGTCATGGGTTCGAATCCATGTATAATTAGATTAGCTGAAGCTTCGTCGAAAGATAAAGAGGGTTAAACTAAATCCGTCTGCAAAGAGCTTTGGAGGTCGCAGGTTCGTTTCCCTAAACTATCATCGAGACCAAAAGTGCAATTTTCTCGGAATCTCTGGGGTCATCGCTGTAGCTACGGAGTTCGTGCTTTGTGCGATGCTCACACCAAACAGTTTATTGTGCTGCAGAGAGACACTGAGCCAGATGGGTAAATCCGATGCAATGAAGTGGTCCCTCTTAACTTTAATATACGACTGTAAATTTGTATAGAGATAAAATAAGCACAATTTCCCCCATCTTGAAGTGCAATAGTTGCGTGCTACTAGCCGCAAATTGTATAGACCAGTGGTTCTCAACCTTTTTTGACCCCTGCACCCCTCACCATATGTTCAGAATGCCACCCCCACCCCTTCGTATTTCTTCCATATAAATCGCCCCAACGGGTCCTTACACAGTATACGTAAAAATGGAAGCTAAATTTAACAAAACATGCTGGAACAAGTCTAGACGTCTACGTAAAATGTGATTTGAGGGTCTTAGTACATTATAAAACGAAGTTTAGAAGGGCGAGAAATATAAAGTATGGAAGGAAAAACGATATCAAGTAATCGGTTCTTGTATTAAAGCGATCTTGAAATAATCTTAACCCGCCTCCCCCCTTTCCGGAAACTCTAAAATTATCCACTGGGAGTGGGGGTGGGGGGGGGGGGATTGCCACCGGTTGAGAACCACTGGTATAGGCTATCGGCACTGCATGGGTGATCTGGTCAGTATCTCACCAGCCGCCTTTACTTTCAAACATGTTCACTGGTACCGATGTTAGACTTGGTCTACCTGGTAGCTTATCCACTTAAAAAAACTAATAACCCCCGTCTTGATAATTATTCGAGAGCATGATCACCGGGCGGGCAGGCAAGTGAGCTAACCCCTGCACTGCTGCTGCTTCCAAGAGGTATATGAGTTATTTGCATGTCCTTTATAAGACGTCGCAATCAACACCAACATTTTATCTGTTTGTGACTGACTAGACAGTTTTACTTTTAGTAGTATGCCATTGCTTTCTGAACGACCGATGCCTCATACCATCAAAATCGACGCATAGTTGTTTGCTTCTGAATCGTCTGCAGCTGATTTGGAACCCTCTACACCAGTGGTTCTCAACCTTTTTTGGCCCATACACCCCTTCACCATTTGTTCAGAATGTCACCCCCCCCCCCCCCCTTTTCGTATTTTCTCCCTATATCCCTCCCCCTATACAGTATACGTAAAAATGGAAGCTAAATTTAATAACACATACTATAACAAGTCTAGGCGTCTACATAATACGTGATATGTAAGTCTACTTACGTAGTGACAAAATGAATTTCAGAAGGGCGAGAAGTACAGAACCGCAAAGTATGGAGGGAAAAACAATATCAATATCAAGTAATCGGTCTTGTATTAACACGATGTTAAAATAATCCTACCCCCCCCCCCATTTGAATCCCTAACATCCCCCCCCCCTATGGGGGGGGGGGAATTCCCCACCGGTTGAGAACCACTGCTCTACACTGTGTGATGGGGTATTGTGAAACGCATTCACTGTCCCTAAAACACAGCGCCGGGACGTATAGAAGTCTCGAGAACATTATGAATGCCTAGTCAAAGTAATTGTTAGCACATAAATATAAAGTCCAGAATCCGTTCATGAAATGTGTCTATGACAGGCGTGGAATTAGCAAATTTGAGGCGTCTGATATGAGATAAAATTTCAGCTCTTCCACTTATGCAAATAAAATTCATAACTTGTTTCTTTATTAATCTAATCAGCGTGTGCCAGACAGCCGCCTAGAACTAATTTGCATGCGCAATGTTTCTGCTTTTCCCCTCACATGTATACTCGCATCATGAGAGGGGGTATAAATACGACCAGAGGTGACGATGGCTACCGACGTTTTATTATTTTTATATTAGCTTTGGGAGTCTCAAGTTCAGCCTGACATCGTAAAGATACCACGACCACACGGCATCTTTGCATACTCTCAGAACACTTAATTTTAACTATGCTCGATATATGTATGATTCTCAAATACTGAATATGTAGTGAGAAAGGATATTAAAATTTAAAAAAATTGCTGTTGTTGCTCTCGCTCGCCTTGAACTTAAAAAAGTCGCTTAAAAGTCTACCAGGTCGACTTTATTGCACCGGGTTTTATTCCATATGGCTCGGTCTCTTTCCGCAGCACGGAAAGTGTCGCACAAAGCACTAACTCTGTAGCTTTTTTAACGACGACCCACAGGAGTCTCCGAAACATTTAACTCGTAAACCCTGAATCGAACCCACAACATTCGGAGCACGAGTCAAACGGCTTGACAATTTCGCCACAGAGACTCGCCTTGAACTTAGTTCATACACACTACTTCTTGTTACACTGGACTGAATTTTGCGTGTGTATTAGCGTTCCCTATTACCAGTGCCCATCGCCATCAGGCAAACCCACTCCGACTTCAAAGGTAACTGTAATTTACTCATTTAAACATAACAATGTCAAGAGGTCATTTAAAAATTATAAAAACTCACTTTGTCTCAGAAAGTGTGGTTTTAGCGTTATCAGCCGATGCGTGGAAACGCTGTGACCAGTAATATTCGTATCATACATGATTTCTCTTATATAGCTGCTTCATCTAACTCACTGTTTGGGTTGGTGTTTTTTTTTTTTTGGTGTTGGTGAGTAATGGTATGTGTGGGTGTTGGCGGGTGGAGGATGTGTGGGTGTTGGTAGGTGTGGGTTTTGTGTTGGGGCGTGTGAAGGAGGTTTGGGGGATGTGTGTATGCGCGGGGGATGTGTGTGTCGGTAGAGGAATGTGTGTGGGTGGGGGATGTGTGTATTGGTGGAGAATGTATGTGTGGTTGGTGGGGTGTGTGAGTGGATGTGAAATGTGTGGGTGGGTGGGAAAAAGTGTGTGTGTATGTGTGTATGGGAAGATGTGAGGGTATGGGTGCGTGATGTGTGAGTGGATGAGGGATGTGTGTGTAGGTTGTGCAGGATGTATGTGTGGGGGGGGGGGTATTGTGTGATTGGGGGTGTGTGGTTGGATGGGTTGGTGGAGCATGTGTGTGTGGGTGAGTTTCTGTGGGTTTGGGTATGTGTGAGTGGGTGGGGATGTGGGTGAGAAATGTGTGTGTGTGGGTGGATGCGAGATGTCTGGGTTGTTGAGGGAATGTGTGAGTGGGTGGAGGGATGTGTGGTGGGTGGGGTATGTGTGAGTGGTTGAGGGATGTGTGTGTGAGCTGGTGCGGGATGTCTGTGTGGGGGAGGGGAGATGTGTAACATAACATGATAATATGCATTGTGTATGCTTACAACATTCATTTGACAATGTTTTTTTTTCCTATGTGAATTATCATGCACTGTTGATGAACGAAAGATGGGTGATTGGAAGGGCCAAATGTAAGACGGGTCTAAGTGCCCAATTTGTAACCCTTTTTATATAAAGTTCAATTAAGTTCAATTCAATTCACAACTGTCTATTATTTCATGCTTTCCCGAGTTGAGTTTAGCTGAGTTAAGAACCGACATTACAGCAGTCCGGACATCCCTGTACACACTATTTGGAAATGGCTATTATTTTGTTGCCGGAGAAAGTTATCTCCGTGGCTAATATCTTGCGGACGCGATTCGTGAGCCCACTTACCCGCGTTCGAAACAGCGGCGACCGATTTAGCAGCAGACCGTGTTGCGCTGGGTTTTAACGTGTTGGTATGTTAGCCGGCCGTTCAGAAAGCAATGGCAAACTACTGAACGTAAACTTGCCAAGAGATCACAAAAGAAACAAAAAATGCTGGTGTTGACTGCAAAATTTTGTAAAGGATATGCAACTAACTTTTTTACCTGTATATAAAGGTATCACGGTAGTATAGTGGCTACACGCTCGCCAGCTGGCCCGGTAGTCATGAGTTCGGATCTGCAGGGGGACGGATGTTGTCAACAGATCGATCGAACCCCAGGTCGACCCAGCCTGAAATGGTATTATGAAACATGTTGGGAAGTAAATGCCCCCGGTGTGATACTGCCCACATCTCCCAACGAATGTTGATTGTAAATGCCCCCGGTGTGATGCTGCCCACATCTCCCAACGAATGTTGATTGTAAATGCCCCCGGTGTGATGCTGCCCACATCTCCCAACGAATGTTGATTGTAAATGCCCCCGGTGTGATGCTGCCCACATCTCCCAACAAATGTTGATTGTAAATGCCCCCGGTGTGATACTGCCCACATCTCCCAACGAATGTTGATTGTAAATGCGCCTGGTATGATGCTGCCCACATCTCCCAACGAATGTTGATTGTAAATGCCCCCGGTGTGATGCTGCCCACATCTCCCAACGAATGTCGATAGGTCTATACAATATGGGACTAGCACCTTTTACCCAATGCTCTTTATGGCCTGTAAGAGAGCTCTCTCTCGCTAAGAGAGCTGTAAGAGAGCTCTTTACTTACTTTGTCTGTTGAGAACATACGGCAGTGTGTGACTTCTTGGAAACACCAGGCACCAACAATCAAGAAAGAGAATATTTCCCGCCATTGTAACATTCAACAACGTGCAACAAGCGCTCGTATCGAAACAACTAGTGATCAGGTTTAATTTATACTCTTAATTATTCAATTGTAAATAAACATGAATATGGATAAACAGTTTGGGGAGAAAGTTAAAGATTTCAAAATGTTTTACATCGACTGACTGGCACCTGGCCGTGTTGAAAGACGATAGTTTGTGAAATGGAGTTATACCTCGCCATAACACAAAGCCTGTGCTCAATTTTATAGATCATGTGTTGCCCATGCAGCATGATCCGTCACTCGGCCTGTCTAGTGTACTCCAGAGGAAAGGTAACACCAATACGTCTATGATAAGAGAATCTGTAAAAGCTGCCGGATTAGCAAAGCAACATTTTGAATGTCCGCCTGTCGGAACTTCCATCCTAGACGAGTTGCTGACCAAGGCTTATGGCCTGATCTGCCCTGCCATGACATTTAGTCTTTAGGTTGCATTTCCTCGTACTATGGTAAGGTTTATACCCTCTGAATAGCATTCCTCCGCCCGAAGCCGTTGGCACAAAGTAGGGTGTCGGGTTTGGTGAGCGCCGTGCAACATTCGGCGCTAACAGAAAGCAGGTAGTACCGTCTACTGTCATAGGTTAGCGCAGTCATATCTGACTAAGACCTGACATATTACTAGCAGGCGAAATATAACAGAAAAATAAAATAAACAAAGATGTGTTACAAATATACTGGGAATGAAGAATGGATCTCTGCAGGATAGCAAGGTTATACAATTTTAGGTAGTTTAGAATGCAAAGAGGCCATTCATTTTCAAAGAATGTGCTAGACGAAAATGTGGTTGGGGAGTGTAAAAGACGAGATATACTGAAAGATGATTATCTGAATGCAATGTGGGTAAAGTGTATGGGAACCAATACAATCGGCGTTCAATTACTGAGATGGCACTGAATAATAGCAACGAAAAAAAGATAGATTATACCTTTTTTGAATTTTAACAATTTATCACATAACGTTTCAGCACTCCAGTTCATATTCTCTAGACGTTTAAGTGGATGAGATGAAACAGACATACATTGGCAATAACTCAAACCGTTTTCAGACTGTATTTAACATACATAAAGACATGCATGCAGCCATTGACATACAAAAATCGTGATAAAAGAGACGTGTCTGATTAGATTTTAACTATTTATAGCACCATATTTTCGACATTGGCATTCACATTCGAAATAGATTTAAATAGATGAAATAAAGTCGGTCTTTGTGCTGTCCACAGCATCATGAAGTTTCTGGACCAGAAAGAGATGTGCGCGGTGCGTGGTGACCTTTGAAGGGACAAATAAGAGACGGGCAGAAATAATCATCAGAGAATTGTTTCCTGCTTTAAACTGAAACAAAGAAGACACAAATCATAGATTGCATAATTTATTGCCCGGCGTAATCTGTTGTTCTAGTGTTTATACAGGGTTTTGCCTTAATGGAACTACAAGAAATAATGGGCCTCTCCGGAACCGGCTACTGAAGTTCTGTGTTTTTCATTCTTGATGTTGATCACAAACTTATTCTTGGGAAGATTGCATTATCTTCCAGTTGTCTGTCCTGTGCAGAATCTCGTCCCCGTAACAGTCTTTCGAGATTTCTCTTAATCATAAACCAGATCTCGTGCCTCTGTCGCTACCATGTCTATGTTATCTATCACATTTTTATTTTCTTGTTTGAGTTAGCTCGCTTTGAGTTATAAGTTCTGTGGTAAAAACCGACATCACTGAACTCAGGAAATTCCGACACACTTTCCGTCCCCTGGTTCAACAGGCAGCAAAGCGTCATATTATACTAATCGCTACAACCGCCATCTGATTGAAAATTATTGTCTTCCCTCTCAGTTTTGAGATTCATACAAAACATCTGCCGATTCTCCGCCATATCATATTCTCCGCCATATTATCCTCTCCACATACGGGTTCTCAGTCTGTTCCATCGCTTTCTCCACCTGGTCCCACAGACGCCCGGCCACCTCTCCTGTGCCTATAGGTAATCTACCACCAAGAGATGCATTCTATGCGTAGTTAATAAACGTAATTCTAGTGCACTTGACTGATTTTTGCGTGTGGATGAGCTTTTCCTAATCCAGATCCCTGCTTCTTTCTCTAGCAAACATTCCCTCCAACACTGTTCTTTCCGAGCCGCCGAGACTTTTAAAATGGCCAAATTTCAGTTTCAGAGACATGATACTGTTCATGATCAGGTTTTATTTGACGTTCGGATCTGGTAGGAGGTGGCCATGATTGAGAGATACACATACACAGTCTCTGTCTACCGCGGCTTAGTGTCTTCAGTTTATACATCGATCAACTGGACTAAAATATGGACTTCTTATCCTTGACTTGGGAACGAACGAACGAACGAACGAACAAACTTTATTTTCAAAGGGTAACAAATTAGGCACGCCGGCCCGTCTTACATTCGGCCCTTCCAATCACTTATCCAATAGGCATGGTATATTCACATAGGAAAAAAGCATTGTCAACTGAATCTTGTAAACATAAACAATGCATATTGCCATGTTATGAGACATATCCCCCACCCACACACACACACCCTCACTCACCACACATCCCCAACAGATCCCCTACGCACCCACACACCTACCTAGGCATGCATACATTCCCCCAACCATCCACCCATCCCCCAACACACACAGATCCCTATCCACCCACACACAAGCCAGGGACACATACATGTACCAAACCACTCACCCCTCACCCACACATCCCCCACCCACACACATCCCCCACCTACACACATCTCTCCACTCATCCCATAACTCACACATAATCACCCACCCACCCACCCCAACCACCCAACCAAGCACACATCCACCAAGCACACATCCCCACCCCTCCCCCACACACAAATCTCTCCGCCACCCCATACTCTTGCACCTACCCACCCACATTTGCAGCAAACACACACACACACACACATCCCCACTTACACACATCCACCACCCACACAATCTCCCCCACTCTCTCACACATTTCCCCACACATTTCCCCACACATTTCCCCACCCATCCTTCAACCTACACACACTCACCCACCCGCACATCCTCCACCCACCCCACCCACACATTCCTTAACCACACATCCCCCACCCACACATCCCCCACCCACACGCACCTCACCCATACACACATATTCACACCCACACACACACATCTCCTCACATATACACACTCTCCCCTCACACACATTCCCCATCAACCAACACACAACTCCCACCCACACACTCCACCACCCCACCAACACACAAATCCCCCACCCACACACCCACACACACCCATTTATACACACACCCCACACCACCTACACACACCACCAAACACACCCATCCACACCCACACATCCCACTACCCACCAACACCCACACACCCTCATCCACCCAAACACATACGCCAACCCACACACCCCACTCTCACACATAAGCCCACCTACCCGCACATTCTTCCACCCACCCTCGCATCCCTTCATGCACACATACAACCCTCACCCACACATCTCCCTTCCCACCCACACATTCCCCCATCCACCCACACATCCCCCCACCCGCACACGCATCCCCACTCACATAACACTTCCCCCACCCACACACATCCTCCAGCCACACACCCATCCCCCAGCTCACACACACACACATCTTCACACACCCCAATACATACCCCCATCACACACATACATCCCCACACACCTCACACATACACATCTCCACACACCAACACACATATCCACCCGCACACGCATCCCGCACCCACATACACACATCCCCCACCCACACCCCTACGTATACCCCCACACACATATCCCCCGCACACACACCCACACACACATTCTCACATCTAGACACATACTTGATGATTCACATAATCACTGAAACTAATATGAACAAATTTCCACACTTTGCACACCCATACACTGACGAATATCGTGAGCATCATCACAAGAAAATTCAAATTTGGGGGAAATTGTAAAACATAGAAACACCGGAAAAAATGTTAAAATGACAAAAATATATTATACATTGTGTAACGTAAAATTAGTGATACAATTCAATAAGATAATTCCTGGAATTAACATAAACATGATGCTAACATGGAATATGAGGATACAGATAAAATATGGATTAGCATGTCACATTACATGCGTGCGCTCAACTCTCTCTCTCTCTCTCTCTCTCTCTCTCTCTCTCTCTCTCTCTCTCTCTCTCTCTCTCTCTCTCACACACACACACACACACACACACACATACTTGCTCTATCACTCTCTCTGTCTCATACTCACTCTCTCACTCACACTATTTGTCACCCACTCTCTCACCCACTCTTTCACTCACACACACAGAAACACTTATACAGACATATCATACATACTTACACATAAACACAAGCACACATACATGCACATATACATACACACATACATTCACACATACACACAAAGACACTCACATACACACATATACACACATACACACATATCTACAAATCCACACCCGTACACACCAACACACACATAAAAACTCATAAACGCATATATAAACACACACATGGACACACCACACACATATACACATGCACATACACACATATATACGCACACATACACACACTTACACATGCACGTATACACAAACAGGCATGTGCACACACAAATATACATGCTCGCATGCACGCACCTACACACAAGCACGCACAAAAGCACCACACATACCAACAAAAGCACACACACAAGCAAACATACATACACACATACACACACTTACACCACATACACCAAAGTTAACAAACGCATATATAAACACACAGATACATGCGCCTACACAAATACACCCACATACACATAGACACTCATACACACATATACACACCCTCCCATCCACCTACACACATATAAAACACACATATAGAGAGACATATACACAGCCACCCATTCACCCACACTCATACTCACACTTTTAGACACATACACGCTGGCTAACATGCTCACTAAATCTAATATGAACAAACACCCACACTTTACACACACATATAGCACTGACGATTATCGTGAGCATCCTCACAACAATAGGCAAACTTGTGGGAAAACGGAGGAAAATGGTGAAAATGAAAACAATATGCTACACATTGTGCAACGAAAAAATACTGATGCAATTCAATAAATAATATAATTCGTGGAATTGACAGAAGCATGATGAAATACGCAGTGCATATATTAAATGTTAAAATCAAGTGACAGTGAAAATTATAATATGAAAAATAAGGACAGAAAATAAATATGGAATAGCATGTCACAGAACATGCGTGCACTCAACTCTCTCTCTCTCTCTCTCTCTCTCTCTCTCTCTCTCTCTCTCTCTCTCTCTCTCTCTCTCTCATTGTCTCACTCTCTCTCACTCTCTCTCTCTCACCCACACTCACTCTCTCAAACTCTCTTTTACTCTATTTCTCTCACAGACAGACACACACACAGACAGACAGAAACACAGACAGACAGACAGACAGACCCTCTCTCTTTCTCACACACTCTCTTTTTCTCATACCTATTATCTCTCTCACTCACTCACTCTCTTATATGCTCTCTCTCTCTCTCTCTCTCTCTCTCTCTCTCTCTCTCTCTCTCTCTCTCTCTCTCTCATTCAAACAGACATAGTGAAAAATGATATACATAGAGAAAAATGATACCAGTAGGTGACTTATGGAGGCATATAGTCAGTATGGAGTAAGTATTGAAAGAGTTTTCTTTTAAATGTGTAGGGACTCATTGGAGTTTTCTTATCTGTTGGAAGGTCATTCCATAAGTGGGCATCAGAATACGCAAAGCATGTTTCATACAAGTCCAATGTAGGTTTGGGAACATATATTAAATTTAAGCCCTTGCTGTTCATTGCATGAGATTGAATCAACTGTTGAAGATATTTTGGGGTATTTTGAGATATTACTTTATTAACAAATTTGGCTTTGTTAAAAAGGAAACGCTTTCGAAGTGGTTGAAGCCTTAGATGCTTATATAAATTATTACATTCAGCGTACTTTGTGCCAGAAACTATACGTATAGCCCGCTTTTGAAGAGAACAAAGTCGTTTCATATTGGGTTTAGGGCAACCATCCTAGACTGTGGAACAATAATCGAGATGAGATCGAATATAGGATGCAAAGAATAACTTTCGCGTGCTTTCGTTCAGGAAGTGCTGAATTTTAGCAAGTTGGTAAACTTTCTGTGCTATTTTCTTGGTAAGAACGTGAACACGAGATCTCCGATCTAAATGTCTGTCACTTAAAAGACCTAGTGTTTTATGTTCATTTACATTAACTATAGGTAACTTGTCTATGCGGAGTTCGATCATTGCCCCATTTATGGCTATTGTCTGGAGTTTTTATCTGGTCGTTATTACCATGAATTTGGTTTTATAGATGTTAATTTGCATACGGTTTTCATTGCTCCATCTAGTAAGATTATCAAGTTCTTTTTGTAAATAACTTTCTAATTCACCACGGTTCTCCTGACTAGCATATATAGTACAATCGTCTGCAAATAGATCACATGTAGTATTGAGATGTAAAGGAAGGTCGTTAATATAAAGTGCAAAATGTAGCGGACCTAGTATTGAGCCCTGAGGCACACCAATATTAAGCTGTGTGGGTCTTGATAGATGGTTGTTAAAGGACCCGACTTGCTGTCTGTCGGATAGAAATGACGTAATAAGGTTTACCATATTGACACTAGTCATCATTAGTTTCAATTCGCTAATTAGAATATCTTGATCTACCATAACAAAAGCTTCTTTTAAGTCTACAAACACTGCTCCAAAAATTTTGCCATTGTTAATGTTAAAAGGCCAGTTATCAGTCATGTTTGTTAGAGCTATGTTGCTATGGCAAGAATATTTAGATCTAAACCCAGAGTGACTGTCAATTATTAGATCGGTGTTAAATAAATGATTTAATTTATTTTATGGATGTGCTTTTCTAATGGTTTTGATAGCGACGACGATGATAAACAAATTGGTCTGTAATTACTCAAGATGCTGTTATCATGTGAGCCAATTTTAAGAAGAGGAGAAACTTTAGCTACTTTTAATGCCGTTGGAAAATAGTGTTTTTTTGTGTGCCAGGCATTGGTTATAAATGACGTTAAAGACTCACTAATGACTAGTGCGGCACAGTGAAGAATTCTATTGCTGACACCATCTAGTCCGTGTGAGTTTGTTGCTTTGAGGTTTGTGAGATGCTTCTGCAACCGACATCAAGGGAATCTTAGCGGGTATATTTCTAGTGTACTTCTCCTCAATGAATGATGACAGTGAACTTAAATTAAATGATGATTTTGGTATTGAAGACTTTAGATTCTCTATTTCTTATTATAAGAAACAATTGAATTCCTCGCATGTTATAGAGTTTGGTGTTGCTGACTCTGAAGACTGTTTCTTGTTGGTTAGCGAATCATTAGCTTTCCATATATTTGTGTTATTTAATTTATCTACAATAACATTTTTTAAATGATCTAATTTTTAATCCTACGAATTTCATATTTAACTTTATTTCTTAATCTGCGGTAGTTGGTGAAGTCTTTATTTTTCTGTGCTGTATCTCGCTACGTAAATTAAAAGTACATCAGAAGTCGGAGAGAGTTCGCCTGATAGCGATGAACGCTGGTAAGAGGTAAAGCTAACCCTTACGCAAAAATAAGTCCAATGCATTCGCTACTAATATTACACGTGTGGAGTATGCATGAGTACAAAGTGAGATGAAAAAAATGATCTGGTATAGTGTCAGTATTTTTATTTTTCTTGGTCCACGATATTCTAGCAACTTTTCTGTAATATTTAAGTTGAAAGCCCTGATTACCTTATTTAGCTGTTCCACAACATATTAAATATGGGAAATGTTCAGGATGTGGCACTGTGTCTTGGTTTGTAAAGTATTTCCTGGATTTGTTCTACGAAGACTGGAACACACTGCACTGATACATCGATGCTGTCACAGAGAAAACTGAAGCTAGGCTGTGACAACAAAGTGCCAGGAAAGATGGCACGAAATGTTTCACTAAGACCTTGTCCACAAGGAATATATGTCAACTGTTGGCCAGCTTGGTTGTCTACAAAACAATCCCCTTAATAATGTAGGGTACCGCGAGCACTTACTTGCCAAGACTTGGTCCGGGTTTAAGTCCCCAGCAGAGGCAGGATTATTTGTCCCGACCAGTTCAGATCTACGGGTCTCAAGCTTTATAAAAATCGGAACCAGAAAATGTTCAGACTTGTCTAGGAAGGGTGGTGATGGGTAATGTAATTACGTGCGATCATGAGGATGTTGTCAATCCATTTTCTTCTCCTATGTTCTCTTACAATTGTTTGAGATCTTCTTTTAGTGTTGCCTGAATGCTGATAACTGACGGCGTTGCATTTTAACAAACATTTGATCTTCTGCTTTTAAATGTATGTTTCACAAAGTGTTGATCCAATTTCTGTTTGGTATCAACATTTCTTACTATGTCTAGGATTGTTAGAGTGGTAGTTATTTCCAGCTCTCTCATTTCTTGGGTGTTGATTTGCATATGGGTGATTTAGGTCTGCCAATAGATAGAAGAGAAAATTAAGATGTTAGCTATTTTATATATCGGAGGCTCGCAAGGTCAATCTTTTCTGCACTATAGTGGAAAAGAAAATTGCTAAATGCAGGTGAGATATTTATAGTGATTAGTAGGCAGCGTCAGCATCGCATTCCGGACAGATTCAAAGATGCTCCAGTCTCCTCCTTAACATCCTCTTCGCCGTGTAGCAACTGATCCCGCCAGTTCTATCTTGATTAATCAAATGTCTTGTGCTATTGACAAAATGTACATGCCTAGCGCCACTTCCCCTCCATCCCGCCATCCCCGCCTTACTTCCCATCTCCTTCAGTCTGGACAAAGAAGCAAACTCCCAAGCGTCCTGAAATATTTCTACGTGATAAAAGTCAACAACAATTGTCAGAATACTTCATCTAGTCAAAAGCACAGGGTAAGACAATGATTTTTGGTTGTGTTCTATAATCAATCATCTGCTAATACATTCTCTCGGTGTATTCTGCTTTATTTTAACTTCACCTCTAACGAGGAAAATATTCAAGTGGTTTTGTTTTAGAGAAGAATGCGACATCCAGTGCAATCACAATCACTTAAGGATCTATACACTAATTCCCCTAACAAGACCACTGTATCTGGGTCAACGCACAATTTCCTAAACTGAACTAACTGTCATTTTTAACCAACAGGACAAACGAGGCAATTCTCTGTTAATAAATTGGTTGAGAATTCTAGGAGATGTGAACTGTCTACATTTCTGCTCCGATCAGGAAAAAACAAACAAATGTTCATCACAAGCAAATAATATCACTTTAATTTATAGCAGAAGAAGAAGAAGAAGAAGAAGAAGAAGAAGAAGAAGAAGAAGAAGAAGAAGAAGAAGAAGAAGAAGAAGAAGAAGAAGAAGAAGAAGAAGAAGTAGAAGAAGAAGAAGAAGAAGAAGAAGAAGAAGAAGAAGAAGAAGAAGAAGATATAATATATATATTTTTTCCCGCGTTTCCATCCTGTTTCAGGATAATGCGGTCAACACCAGCATCTTTCAGCTGTATGTTGATTCCTAGGCTAGATTACGCTCATCAGCACGCCACGACTTTCTGAGCGACCGGCTCCATACTCTCGTAAGTCACTGGCACGACTCGAACCACTTCTAATTCTCGTGCGCTCACGTCAACCACGAGAGTATTCGGGGTTAACGGAGAAAGCTGCTAACCCTTCGGCCAGGGAGCGGGCATATATATATATATGTGTGTGTGTGTGTGTGTGTGTGTGTTTGTGTGTGGGAGAGATTATGTTTACATTTAGCAAGAGTTGTACTGACATTCTAAAGAGACATGAAAACACGAACTCGGAAAATCGACAACACCAACTGCTAAAAATGGATCGTTTCTCCACAATGCCAATGTGAAAATAGAACATTGATTGATTCCACAATGTACGCACTGGAGGGTATTGGTAGAAGAGACTACATGCGATTTGCTCTATTCTTTATATGTAAGATGGGGGGAGCGGTGTTCTTACTTGTCGTTATACACCTGACAGAATCAAGCGCATTAGATGGAAAATTTAAATTGCCAATGCAGTTGCCAAATACGGTCACACTGAGGGTAAAAGTGTAACAAAACTTACCTTGAAAGGAGCTAAGAAAATGAAGGTCCTAATGTCCTAGAACATTAAAGACTCCTTATGGACAGTGGCTGACTGGCCAGGGTGTCAGCTTGACCGATTACATGTGGGCCATGTGGTACTCTGATGAGGTGGAGCCCCAGAAATATTAGACGATACATCAAGTACCAGTGCATGAACTGGGGGGGGGGGGGGGGGGGAGACTGGTCAGGAACTTCAATGCTGCCTTGGAGAGAAAGAGAGGAGATATTATAATTAACTAAAGGTGAGGATGGTGAACAGAAAAACTTTGAGATGGCCGCTGTCTCGAAGAACTAAGCATGTACTGGAATGCTGAATGCCCCCGTTACTTCGTCAGATATTTCATAATGTAACATAACACAGCCGACTTCGTGGCTTAGAGGTTAGCGACTTCTCTCCGTAATCTCGTATACTCTCGTAGGTAACGTGATGACGGTGAGAATCAGCAGTGGTTCGAATCGCATCGGTAACTTACAGGGTATGTGGGCCGGCCGCTCAGAAAGCAAAGGCAAACTACTGAGCGTAATCTTGCCAAGAAATCAACATACAGCTGAAAGATGCTGGTGTTGACAGCGATGTCCTGTAAAGGATATGCAAAAAAAAAAAAAAAAAACATAACACAACATAACATACTAAACTCTTGACATTCACTATTTTCAGACCCAGTCAGCCAATGTAAAAATCACTTTAGTGGCTTTAACTCCTAGCATTCACTATTTTCAGACCGCGTCCCACAATGTTAAAGTAATTTTAGTGGCTTTGACTCCTGTCATTCACTATTTTCAGACCCAGTCAGCCAATGTAAAAATCACTTTAGTGGCTTTGACTCCTAGCATTCACTATTTTCAGACCCAGTCAGCCAATTTTAAAATCAATTTACTGGCTTTGACTCGTAGCATTCACTATTTTCGGACCGCATCCGCCAATGTTAACGTCGTTTTAGTGGCTTTGACTACTGTCATTCACTATTTTCAGACCCTGTCAGCCAGTGTTAAAGTCATTCTAGTGGCTTTGACTCGTAGCATTCACTATTTTCAGACCGCATCCGCCAATGTTAAAGTCATTTTAGTGGCTTTGACTACTGTCATTCACTATTTTCAGACCCTGTCAGCCAGTGTTAAAGTCATTTTAGTGGCTTTGACTCGTAGCATTCACTATTTTCAGACCGCATCCGCCAATGTTAAAGTCATTTTAGTGGCTTTGACTACTGTCATTCACTATTTTCAGACCCTGTCAGCCAATGTTAAAGTCATTTTAGTGGCTTTGACTCGTAGCATTCACTATTTTCAGACCGCATCCGCCAATGTTAAAGTCATTTTAGTGGCTTTGACTACTGTCATTCACTATTTTCAGACCCTGTCAGCCAATGTTAAAGTCATTTTAGTGGCTTTGACTCGTAGCATTCACTATTTTCAGACTGCATCCGCCAATGTTAAAGTCATTTTAGTGGCTTTGACTACTGTCATTCACTATTTTCAGACCCTTTCAGCCAATGTTAAAGTCATTTTAGTGGCTTTGACTCCTAGCATTCACTATTGTCAGACCCAGTCCGCCAATGTTAAAGTCATTTTAGTGGCTTTGACTACTGCCATTCACTATTTTCAGACCCAGGCCGCCAATGTTAAAATCACTTTAATGGCTTTGACTCCTAGCAATCACTATTTTCAGAACCAGTCCGCCAATGTTAAAATCACTTTAATGGCTTTGACTTCTAGCAATCACTATTTTCAGACCCAGTCAGCCAATGTTAAAGTCATTTTAGTCGCTTTGACTCCTGGCATTCATTATTTTCAGATTCAGTCCGCCAATGTTAAAATCACTTTAGTGGCTTTGACTCCTACAGTATTTTCAGACCCAGTCCCCCAATGTTAATGTCTTTCAGTGGCTTTGACTTCTAGAATTCACTATTTTCAGACCCAGTCCGACAATGTTGAAAGATGTAATTATATACAGCATGGGGACTAGCAAATGATATAGGATCTCTTTCGGCGGATCGTGCTGAGGGCAACGTTCTGCAAGGACCTGCGACATGATGATAAATAAAGTAGATAGCGGCGTCTTTAGCGAAATGGTAGCGAACGCAAATCGTAATATCACACTCCTCGTTCGAAATCAGCTGCAATCAATTTGGAAGATTTGTGTTGTTTCAAACAAGGGTAAGCGCGTTGGTCGTTTAGAAAGCCATGACAAACTACTGAACGTATACTTGTAAATCACAAACATCCAATTTGCTGGGATTTAGTGCAACGTCCCGTAAAGAGCATGCAAGTAACTTATTATGTCACGACATAAGAGAGCAAGCTGAAAGATGAACAAACATAAGAGGAAAGACAGCTGAAAGATTAGCCTGATAGGACTATACCTTGTAATAGAAATCATAAAAGGATCAAGACAGAAGCGAAGACGTAACATAAACACCTCAATTAAAATCAAATGAGTGAATCAGCAAACACGAGAAGAATCAGTCAGCTTTACTAGAACACGGTCAGTAGTGACAAAATGGACATTGTAGCTACACCCTTCGTCGGTAAACACACAAACATCACACGTTGGTACAACTGAATGAAAAACTGCATGAACATATATAACGGTTACCCACCTGTCTCCGTGTTATGAACTGTACACGTGTGTACTTCTACGCCTCATGCATACTTGAAGGAATTATAATCAAACTGGGGAAGATCATCATGACCGATTGGGTAACAGCTCTTGTTCTTAAACTTCCTGTATGCTGTTGCCGAGTTAGCGGGTTCAACCTCTACACCGGCCAGTTTAAAAAAAATTGACTTCTCGTCCTTTACTTTGGGACGTAAATTACAAGTACCCCAGAAGTCGGAGTGGGTTCGCCTGATGGCGAGGGAAATTAGTAATAGGGAAAGCTAAAATCAGTTCAATGTACAAGACGTAGTATCACGTGTATGGACTATGCTTGCGTTCATAGCGAGAGAACTCAAAGAAAAATAAAGCAAACGGGGGAAAGTTTGGTGAACGAGGTGGAAAGTGGTTTTGTTTTCGAAACAATATTAGGGAGATTTGCTTGTCGGAAACAACATACCACGTACAGTTGAGAGAAAACTACAGAGGCAGAACTGGATTCAGAAATCAATCAATCAATCAGTCGCGGGACATTGTAGATGAGATCGACACTGTCTGGTGATCAGAAAAGTTAGTCCCCGACAGAAACAAAGTCTGACAGTTCTCTATGAATAGCCAATAAGCCGGACAGTATTCTCCACCTGGGATTTGGCTCAACGAGATGATGGCATAGATCAGTACACAGCCTGAACATTTGACTCTACGGATCAATCACTCGAACTGACAAACCGTTGCCTACTACGTAGAAAATTCGTTTTCAGGCCACGAAGCGTATTAGGTATATTGCGCTGGCTCCATGTATGTATAGAAAAATCTCACTCAGTACATCACGTTGTCAATATCACGACGACCGCTGTTACTTCTCAGACATTTATTTGTCTTCATGATAGTTGGAATGACCTGGTGTACTATTTTATTGGCGAACCCCCACCCTAAAGATAATTTTAATAGCAAAAAAAAATGTTTTTGCATATCCTTTACAGGACATCGCTGTCAACACCAGCATCTTTCAGCTGTATGTTGATTTCTTTGCAAGATTACGCTCAGTAGTTTGCCATTGCTTTTTGAGCGGCCGGCTCACATACCCCGTAAGCTACCGATGCGATTCGAACCACTGGTGATTCTCACCGTCATCACAATACCTACGAGATTATACGAGATTACGGAGAGAAGTCACTAACCTCTAAGCCACGCAGCCGGCTTAACAGCAAAACACAAACAACAATGAACAAGTCTAAAATAAGTCGTGTATTACATAATAAATTAGTTGCCCGCCTATCGACCCTGTTGTCTGGGTCTCGGTTTGCTTCCGGGCGAACTCGGATTAAAAGAAAACAAAATTGACTTCCAGGTCGAACAAGGCTAAAAGCACCATCACCATGGCCATGCCCAGAAGTATGATCGCACACGATCACTTGAGTCTTGGATCAGCTCTGTGTTTTTGTCGTGACCATGACATATGATCAAGCCATCTAGATATTTACATCTCTTCATTCCCCTTGTTCTTTACCTACCAATCTTGCCAGTTGTCACCAATGTCTCTACTGTATTTCTTCTCATAACATGCCCACAATGTTGACCCTCTGAGTCTAATTTCTCCAATTAGTTTTCATTTGTTTCTTTTGGGACTTGACTAAAAATGGGTACTAAGAATGTTATTGGAAGTAGAGGCGCCCGGTGTGCTACTAACCACATAGTCCATCAAGTCCCTGTAGGTCTATACAAATATTTGTCTAGCACAGTAAACCCGATGAGACACAAGTCGTGTAAAAGGTCCTCTACTTTTACATGGCATATTCTGGAATACCACAAGGTACAGATCCATTTGTCGTCCAGCTCAGTGGTTCTCAACCGGTGGGGAATTCCCCCTCCTCCAAGTGGGGAATTTTAAGGCTTTCCGGGGGACGGGATTTAAGATTATTTCAAGATCGCATTACTACAAGAACCGATTGCTTGATATTGTTTTTCCTTCCATACTTTACGGTTCTATACATCTCGCCCTTCTGAAATTCGTTTTATAACGTAAGTAGACTAGCAAAACACGTTTTATGTAGACGTCTAGACTTGTTCAGAATGTGTTATTAAATTTAGCTTCCATTTTTACGTATACTGTGTAGGGGCGGGGGGGGGGGGATTTATAGGGAGGAAATACGAAAAAAAGGGTGGGGATGGGGGTGATGACATTCTAAACATATGGTGAAGGGGTGCATGGGCCAAAAAAAGGTTGAGAACCACTGGTCTAGCTAAAACTAGATTTATTAAATGGTAAATATTTGGCTGCATGAAGGAACCTATTCAATAGTCGTGCTGGGGAAACTATATTTATTGCATGTTCCATTATGTTATGGGATAAGTTATATTTATTAGTCGTGCTAGGGAAAAATATTTAATAGATGCTTTACTATGGCATTTGATATATCTATTCATTAGTAGTACTGGGGAAACAATATTTACTAGTTGTTTTATTGTGACAGATCGATATCATCATCATCATGTATCATGCCGGTAAGCGTGGGCGGTCATGTTTTGCAAACTCACTCTATCACCAGAGTCGTGGATCAGCTCAGTGTTCCAGTCTCGACCATGTCACATGGCCAAGCCATCCAGGTATTTACTTCTCTGCCTACCCCTTGTTCTCTTCCCATCGATCTTACCAGTTGTCATCAAGTTCTCCAATTTACTTCTTCTCATAACGTGATCACAAATGTTGACTGTCTACGTCTAATTTTTCTAATCGATTTACGATTAATGTATTGAGTTCTGGGACCATGTGAACTAATTAAAGCGGGAGGAGAAGAAAGCATACAAATCTATCAGGCATTATATAAAAAGATATGGAAATATGATATTTGGCCAAAAGATTGAAAGAGAACTTTCTTCATTCCAATACCAAAAAGGGCAACTTGAAATTATGCACCAACTATAGAACTATATCAGTCATGCAAGTAAAATTCTACTAATAATCATAATGAGAAGACTTCGTAAGAAAATGGAAGAAGAGATAAACGTGGTTCAAGTTGGATTTAGACAAGGAAGAGGAACAAGAGATCACATTCTCAACATGCGTTTAATAATAGAGAAGTGCAGAGCATTTTTGTAAACCTATTCTCATGTTTTGTGGATTATTCAAAGGCATTTGACTGTGTACAACATCAGAAACTTTGGGAAGTCAGGAGGAATATGGGCTTTCCATCACATGTAATACAACTCACAAGAATGCTCTATGTAGACCAACAAGCAGCGGTTAGAATAGATGGCGAGACATCAGATTGGTTTGACATCAAGCAAGGAGTCCGTCAGGAATGTATGCTGTCCCCCTATTTGTTTAACCTGTACGCCGAAAATATAATGAGAAATGTAAGAGATGATATAAACAGGGAGCTATATGATGCCCTAAATATCGGTGGTCATGACATACCAGAGATTCGGTATGCTGATGATACAGTATTGCTATCCACAACACAGAATCGTATAGAAAACCTAATAGCCTCAATCCAATTGAATAGTGAACATCGCAACTTATATCTTAACATAGCAAAAACAAAGATAATGCATACAGATAAAACTACTATGGAGAAAGAAATATATGTTAATGAGGAAAAATTGGAGGTGGTGGAAAATTTGAATATCTTGGGTCATTGATTACCAACAACGGTGACACAATGAAAGAGATTAAACGACAACTATCAATTGCTCTTCAAAGACTAAAACAACTGAATAAATTATGGAGTGGGACAGACAGAACTACAAAAATTAGATTTTTAAGAGCATGCATCTTTCCCATTGCAACATACACCTGTGAGACCTGGACACTTACTAAACAAGCTGAACAGCGCATAAATGCATTTGAATATAAATGTTATAGACGAGTTCTAAGAATATCTTGGGTAAAGGAAAGAATATAATGCATCCATACTTCAAGAGCTGAATAGTGAAGAAGGTTGGCTATTAAAGACGATAAAACAAACAATATTGACTTATTTTGGCCTCTTGAATCGTCACGAAAGTTTGGAGAGAACAATAATGGAGGGGTATATGCCTGAGAAGAGAGGAAGAGGAAGGCCAAAGAGAAGATGTGTGCAGGATGTGGCGGATGATCTCCAGGTGGGTGTATCAGAAGCGGGACATCTTGCTTATGATCGAGAGGTTTTCCGGAAGGTTGTTATGAGAGCGAAGTTCTGCAAAGGACATGCTACCGAATGAATGAAGTCTTAATGGGGAAACACAATTTACAAACTGGTTGATTACGTGATGGGATACATCTATTCATTAGTCGTGCTGTCTAAACTATACATATTGGATGCTCTATTCTGGGATGGGAATCATCTATTCATTAGTTCTGATGTATAAACTATACATATTGAATGCTCTATTCTGGGATGGGATACAACTCTTCCTTAGTTGTGTTAGGGAATCTCTCGATTACATAATAAATTATGTAGTTTATCTTTTCGCGTACTCAATAGTCATAATATAAAAACTACCAACTGCATGCTAAATTATAGGAAGCTTTTAGAAGGGTATAACTAATTACTTATGTTATGAAAACTACATGAACTACATGCCAAATAATAGGAGTTATCTAATAACGTACTCTGTTGAAAACTGTTTATTACATGCTACAGTAGGGAATGTATCAATTGTTTACTCATATGAGAACTGTTTATTACATGCTAGGGGTTGTATAAAAGGGCGTACTCATGTGAGAACTGTTTATTACATTCTACAGCAGGGGTTGTATATAAGGGCGTACTCATATGATAACTATTTATTACATGCTACAGCAGGGACTGTATTAGATAGTGTACTCATATGAGAACTGTTTATTACATGTTACAGCAGGAGTTGTATAAAAAGGCTTACTCATATGAGAACTGTTTATTACATGCTACAGCAGGAATTATATAAAAGGGCATACTCATATGAGAACTGTTTATTACATGCTACAGCAGGAATTATATAAAAGGGCATACTCATATGAGAACTGTTTATTACATGCTACAGGGACTGCAGCAGGGACTGTATCAAATAGTGTACTCATGTGAGAACTGTTTATTACATGCTGCAGTGGGTGTTGTATCAAATAGTGTACGCATGTGAGAACTGTTTATTACATGCTGCAGTGGGTGTTGTATATTAAAGGTCGTCCTCATGTGAAAACTGTTTATTACATGCTACGGTAGGCGCTGTATCAAAGGGTATTTGCATTTTAAAACTATTTATTACATGCTACAGTATGGAATACATCCTGAAGCGTACTAATTCATACTGGTAGGAGTATACACATTGAATGTAAAACTGTTTGATACACGGAGAGACACAATTATTATTATTATCTTGTGGTAGCTAACAATTATCCTTAGTTATAAAGATTACCGGTCTCCCTGGATGAGGAGTTAAGGACGCTGTTCGTAATCCCGTATACCAAAGTACTAAATACAGCTGCCCGAGATTCGGCAGCGGATCGCGTCGTGCTGGTTACTTACGGAGGTATGTGAGCCGGTCGTTCAGAAATCAATGGCAAACTACTGAACATAAAACTTGCCAAGTTATCAACAGCAGCTGAAAAATGCTGGTGTTGATTGCAATGTCCTGTAAATGATATGCATAAATATCAATATAAATATCATTAAAGATTGTACAAGACATACAGAAATGCGATGAACCTTTAAAATCAACCAGTCTTTTACCAGCCTTCTGAATTATTATCTGACATATTTATGTTAGAATTACATGCGACTCCAAGTGGCTTACAGTGTAAGAAATTCAAAAGAAGAAATTCTATTTTCAGGAGTTTTATAGCAACATTTTTACACTTTCTTTGTTATTTTTTTCCCTTAATCTGGGAAGTAGCATTGCCGGCATTTCCCAGTCAGTGTCAACCTTGCGGTCCCGACCTTGACTTCTCTTACCCGTCTGCCGGGTGTTGACGAGCATTGCCCATCTTGGTAATTTTCTCGTCTGGCATTCAAGAAACGGTAATGTTGATTTAAGGCTCTATTTCATCAATCCAGCGGCGTCTTCAGAATTCCGCAAAGGGCTAAGCTGGGAGAGATGCCAAAACTTCGCATCTGTGATGGTATCTTGGACAGGCAAAACTGCCACGATTAAAAGACGTGTATTGATTTCTAAAACGGCAGGGGTTGTCCCCAAGTCAGGACTGATAAGAATAAAAACTGCCTTGAGTTCTTTTAAACATTTGATTTCTCTGCTGTCTCCGGAGTTAACACTTGTCTTCATTAACGGATTTCCGGCCAAGAAAGCTCAACAGGCGATCAATATCGGAAGAAAGGTTCCGGACAATGTTCATGGTCTGCCTTATACACGGGTGACAATTCTTAGTTCATTAACATTTTTACTGGCATTCAGTGAAGGCAAACTGGATTACAATTGTCCGGTGATTTGGTTTCTTTGGGCGAGAATCTGTCTGCCATGCGACTAGCATAGCCATGTCCTACATTTGGAGACACGATGGTCAGCCCTTTCAAGGTGACATTAGAGTCTGAATGGATCGGATGGGTGTTTTTTTTTTTTTTACACATTCATTGGCACCTTGCCGTCTTGACAGACGATAGTTTGTGCTTCAAAAAGGCATAATAACTTTTACCCATGGCGGTAGTGAATGTGACTGATAAGGCCAATTCGCGCTGTAAATGTTCGTTCACGGTGGGTGCATGTGAACACGTGGTCATTTCCACTATCATGCACCATCTTACGTCTCACACGCTCGGTGTGTGACTTATCTGCAGGTACCAATGTACTGGTCCATTGGTTTTACAGCCTGCGATGCAGATTGTGTCTGTAGCCCCAAGCACCCATTGAAGTAGGCAGGCTGTGGCAGATCAGCATCTAATTGGCCGGGGGCTGCCCAGCTTGAGGCGGGCGGTAGCTGATCAGTGACACCTGTATATGTCTCCTACCGTCAGAGGCAACGCGTGGCGCCCCATGTCTACGCCAATTGACAGGGACTTATAACCCGTAACAGTTGCCTCTCGCTTTGATTCCGAGACCGGTTAAGACCAGGGATGGAGTTATTGCCTCTCCATAGCACAAACCCTAGTCTAAAATATAGAGATCATGTGTTGCCCATGCAGCATGATTCCTCTCTCGACCTGCCTTGTTCACTCCAGAGGAAAGGTAACACCTCTACATCTTGAACAAGACAAGCTGCAGAAGCTGCCGGATCAGCAAAGCAATGCTCTAACTGTCCGCCTGTCGGAGCTTCGATCCTAGACCAGCCGTCAACCAAGGCTTAGGGTCTGGCCTGCCTTGCCATGACATTTAGTCTTTAGGTTGCATTTCCTCGAACCAGGGTAAGGCTTGTATCCACCCAGTTGCGCTCTTCCGCCCGAAGCCGGAAATATTTTGCTAGTGAAGTAACAAAGTAATGATAAAGGATACCTGTTCACGCTATGCGTGCATATGTTGGGTGCATAGAAAGTAAACTAAAGAACCTTTTCATACGCTAAGGCGCACATAGTAAGTAAAGTAAAGAACCTTTTATACGCTAAAGCGCACATAGCAAGTGAAGAATCTTTTATACGCTAAGGCGCACGTAGTAAGTAAAGTAATGAACCTTTTATACTCTAAGGCGCGCATAGTAAGTAAGGTAAAGAACCTTTCATGTGCTAAGGCGCTCATAGTAAGTAAAATAAAGAACCTTTTCATGCGCTAAGGCGCACATAGTAAGTAAAATAAAGAACCTTTTCATGCGCTAAGGCGCACATAGTAACTAAAATAAAGAACCTTTTCATGCGCTAAGGCGCACATAGTAAGTAAAATAAAGAACCTTTTCATGCGCTAAGGCGCACATAGTAAGTAAAATAAAGAACCTTTTCATGCGCTAAGGCGCACATAGTAAGTAAAATAAAGAACCTTTTCATGCGCTAAGGCGCACATAGTAAGTAAAATAAAGAACCTTTTCATGCGCTAAGGCGCACATAGTAAGTAAAATAAAGAACCTTTTCATGCGCTAAGGCGCACATAGTAAGTAAAATAAAGAACCTTTTCATGCGCTAAGGCGCACATAGTAAGTAAAATAAAGAACCTTTTCATGCGCTAAGGCGCACACAGTAAGTAAAATAAAGAACCTTTTCATGCGATAAGGCCCACTGTGTACATGATGCTAGGCCCATATACTGTAGAATAAATGACCCTTGATAGGTGAAGTAGCCTGTATCACGCCGGACGCCTTTACTTCTAACCAACTGTCTGATGCCCAGTTAGGTTGGGTTCACCAGTGAGACCGAGGTTTTGAAATAAATTCAGATAGGCTTTAATGCGGATCGAGCACATGCCCGCCGGTCCGAGAGGGTGAGTTTCGTCACCTCGCTAACGTGGTACCCATGGTATTTAATGCCAAGCCTATAGAGTACAGATCAGACGGGACTGGATTGGTCAAGGACACACCGGCGGCCTTTCACTTCCCAGGAAATTTCCCGATAGCTATTTTAGCCGGATTGAAATCCGATGCCAACTCCCCGGGAAACTTAACCCGGTCAACAAATGCCCGCAGAAGTCGGATGTGTCGGCCTAAAGGCGCAAATAAACAGGCACAACGCAAAAACGTCTGAGTGAGAGTGGAATACCCTTCGAAACACCCGGGAAGGTTAACCCGGTCAACAAACACTAGTAGAAGTCGGATGTGCCGGCCTAAAGGCGCAAGTAAACAAGCACAACCCAATAACGTCTGAAAAATAAAAAAACCACCACGGATGAATGCAGAAAAAGAAGAAGGATGACAAGAAACAAAAACTCCTCGCCTTGAAAGAGATTCGTACACTTGACAACAAGGTCGCATTTAAGCGTGCTAGACACTGCGGCACGGCATCCTATTTTGCCAATTAGTGGACGGAGTAAATCGAGGTGCAATGTCCGCCTCTAGTAGAGCAGACAAGTAATAAAGCACGCCGTATAGCGGAGAATCGTTTAGAGCAGTGGTTCTCAAACATTTTTGGCCTATTCACCCCTTCACCATATGTTCAGAACGTCATTCCCCCCTTTCGTATTTCCTCTCTATAAATCCCCTCCCTCCTCCCCTACCTAATATAAGTAAAAATGGAAGCTAAATTTAATAATACATACCAGAACAAGTCTAGACGTCTACATAAAACGTGATTTGTGGGTCTACTTAAGTTATAAAACGAATTTCAGTAGGGCGAGAAATACAGAACCATAAAGTATGGAGGAAAAAACAATATACAAAAATCGGTTCTTGTATTAACGCAACCTTTAAATAATCTTAATTGCTCCCCTATTCCCCCCCCCCCGGAAACCCTAAAATTCTCCCCTGGGGGAATTCCCGACCATTTGAGAACCACTGGGCTAGAAGCTTCGGAACCCGCTTAGCTAGCTCCCGTGATATGACTAGGAAATGTTGCAGTGCTCATGGGTTTCTAATGCTATCACACATCTCTACAGTCTCTTGCGAAATGACAACGGATACCTAGCAAGCTGTCTCGATACGGGTGAAAAGCCCGATATACCAGTGAGAGGTCAGCATGGCCGAATGGATAAGCCAAACCGTGCTCAACTGCAAACTGAAGTCGGACGCACTGGCATCCAAGGTGCAACAAGTAGGCGTGGCGTATTTCCGTCTTCGAGAAAGAAAAATAAAGACCAAGAATAGGGCACAACTAGGTGTGAGACACTAACATCCAGAGACAAATTAAAACAATAAGATCGATCATATAGGGACTAAGTAAAACATTAAGAGCAATCACTATACAGATGTTTACGAAATGCAAAACCTCGAGCAAGTGTTAAGCTTTTTTATTGATTCGGGAGTAGTAGATCACATGACTAACTTTCTCAGATAAAGACAACAAACAGATGAGAACTCTTACAAATATTGCGATTTTTAAAGGCCACAAGCAGTTGGAAAAATACAATAAAATGGGCCAATAGGCAGCAACATATACTTAATTTCACATCAAACATGTTAACAACAAAATATTTATTACATGTATCATTCTGGCATATGGGCATCGGGATCTTCGGCAGTTTGATTGAGTTCCTGCACTTCATGTGTGATTAAGGAAGGAGACTAAAGCACTTTTATGTGTGCAATAAAGGAGAAGATCCCTGAAGAAACAAAAGCATTCGTGAGCGAAACGGTTTCAAAACTGTCTTCAGCATGAGTGTGATTTGAATTTTTAGCTATTCCAATTATAACCACAGATCACATAAACATTGCCCTCGAGAACACTTGGGAATGAATGGCCTCGAAGATTTAAGGGTGTGTGGATTTTAAGAGAGAGAAAGAGAGAGGGAGAGAGAGAGAGAGAGAGAGAGAGAGAGAGAGAGAGAGAGAGAGAGAGAGAGAGAGGAGAGAGAAAGACAGAGAGAAAGTAAGAGAGAGGGAGGGCGAGAGAGAGAGAGAGAATAGAGAGAGAGAGAGAGATCCTGAGGGAGACAGACATATAAACTCTCACTACACGTACACAAAGCAGCTCGTTTTTCAAAGTAATAAATTATGTAAAATGATCCTTTCCCTCGTCATGGGGTGTATTGGGTATTTTGTAGCAGCCTAATATTTGTATACACCCATCTGACTTCCACAGGTGATGTGATTAATATGATGTCTTTAGTTCATAGTCAATTTTCTGCTACCGATTTTAGATCGGTTAATGTTGCAAATGCCGGCTTCGTGGCTTAGAGGTTAGCGACTTTTCTCCGCAATCTCGTATATTCTCGTAGGTAACGTGATGACGGTGAGAATCAGCAGTGGTTCGAATCGCATCGGTAACTTAGGGGTATGTGAGCAAGCCGCTCAGAAAGCAATGGCAAACTACTGAGCGTAATCTTGCCAAGAAATCAACATACAGCTGAAAGATGCTGGTGTTGACAGCGATGTCCTGTAAAGGATATGAAAAAAAATGTTACAAATATAGATTGATGGAGATTCGAACACAGCGGGCTTTCAGACAAGCCTTCAGACAAGCGTGCTAGCCAATTCTCTCTAAACAATTGATCATGTTCAAGTGGAGAGTGTCCGATTATGGGCTTCATATATCAATATTCACGTGGACTCTTTATTGTCTCTGTCAAGAGCCAAAAGTTAGCTCTTGTTGTGTATGGGTGCGCAATGCGCTTTGAGGGAAGTGGGCACTTTAAATGAACACAGGAGTGAAAGAACAGTTGGAAAAGACGTAATTCGATAGCAGACGCCCGGCTCTAAACCAAGAGTTGGGCAATGACAAACTATATTGCCGCCGATATGTTAATAGTGGTAGCGGCTGTATCAATGTGAATCAGTTTAGTGATAGTATATTAGTTGTATGATTGCGTGATCCTGTGAAACAATGTGAACCTTTTAATAAGACGAGAAACGTCGTTTTGTGAAACAACCGTCGTCCTGTCATTGATTCAAGGTTCGTGAATGTCGCTCATGATGAACACGGTAAACTGCAGCGACTACTGCATCACCATCATCAATAACGCGATAGAATTCTATTCCACGAAAGTCTCCGTCCATCGTTTAGACCGTTGGCCTCTTATTCTGGTCCCATGTGGTCTGTTCATCATTGCTTGTTGTTGTACACTGTGTAGTTATGTGGCCGAACCATTTCACTTGCCTGTTTTCTAATAAAATCTAGTGCTGCTATACTACCTCTTTATTCCTGGGTTCATCATTTCTGATTGTCTCTCGTCGTAATAGGTTGAGTATTTTTCTCAAGAATCACAGTTGATCATCTTTCGCATAATAATACAACACAGCTCGCACTAGCAACCTGAGGGGGACAGTGATATAATGGACTTGTCACAGTGAAAGATACAAAATGATCCACAACAATCACAGCTCGCCACTCAACACTCAGCAACTGGCTATAAGTATTTGTATCAATGGTCGTGTCTTCGAATTAGACAAGTGACACGCCGGTTAGTGAATATAAAAAACTATCAATCTCACAGGTGACATGCTGGTACATAATAAAGTATGGTCATTCACTCATAATGCTTTCTCAACATGGTCGAATTCCGAACAATAGCATTTACTTTTCATGTAATTGACATTTGCTATGCATATTATAGAGCATGGTTACAATATATTAGGTGTTTGTAAGGTCTAACTACACTTTGTATGTAGAACAAATGTGACAAATGAAGCACATGATGTCATATAAAATTTGCTAAAAATTCATTACATTACTTATAATAGTCACTGCTATGGTCTAACGCTGTTTTGGGGGAACTGGAAAGTACCAATGAAGTATTCATTATAACAGGTGTTGGAAATGTCCACCACAGGCTTCAAGGCATGACTGTACACGTCTCCTCATATTGCCAAATGCCTTCTGCAACGTGTCTGTTGTTATTTCTTGAATGGTAATTCTGATTGCTTTTTTTCAGGTCCAAAATTGTGTGTACATTATTTTTGTAAACATTTTCTTTCAAGAAACCCCATGGATAATTATCTAATGGAGTTAGATCTGGAGAACAAGCAGGTCAAATTCCACGGGATATTATGCGATTTGCGAAAATTTCTTCCAACAAAAGCACTGATGTTATAGCTGTGTGTACAGTTGCTCCATCTTGCCGGAACTACGCTTCTTCAATGTCACCTTAAATCAGCTTTTCTGAAAAAAATGTTCCAGAATGTCAGTACGGTACGAATCGGCATTAATATTGTTGTTAAAGAAAATTGGTCCAATAAAACGCTTTCTACACCCGGTACACATTACCCCACTTTTCTCATCGTGTAGAGGCGCTTTAAGATATTCATTGGGATTAAAAGTGCTTCAAATACGATTATTTTGCCTATTAACGTATCTAGATAGATACAACCATGCCTCACCAGAGAAGAATGTTACATCGAGAATTTACTCGTCTTCTTTATCTAACAATGCTTGAAACCACGTGGAGTAGTTGAGTGATTTCACACTCTTTTAGTTAAGACACAACATAAATCCTGTATGGATTAAAATTTAATCGTGTTTAAGAATTTTGTGCACAATGCTCACTGATACGTTTACTTATTGCGACATTTTCCTTAAGGACTTGCTTGGACTTTACAGGATTCTGTCTTGGATATGTGGACATCTCTCTTTAGACACAGCAGGCCTCTCAGATCGCAGAACATCTTCCACATTTCCCGTAGCAAGAAACTTATTCAACAAATTTCTTACCATAATGCGATGAGGAGGTTTTTTTTATCAGGAAATCTTATTATACATCTTTGAACAACCATCCGTGTGTGTCGACCGCCATTTCGAAACACTAGTTGAACAACAAAATGCTTTCTTCCGTTGATAACACCATTCTGTTTGGAGTGAAAAGAATCCCTCTAGCAGTCGACAGCCATTCGCTGCATACTGCTTCACGATGGACTGTAGAGTATATGTTTTGATCACATCATGTACTTCTCTTTTCAGGTTTGTTCTACATATAAAGTGTAGTGAGAATTTACAAACACCCGGTCTAAGCATCAAGAATATTAGTTTACCTCTTTATACGCCCCATCTCTATGTTATCAATACTATTATTGGAAACACATACGCGTGAGATCACAGCATGTTAGTTGAGTTTAAAAAAAAAAAAAACAGCAGAAAAGAAAACACAGCAGACAACAGAAAACAAGATAGAGATACGCACGAGAAGCTAAGAGCAAGTTATGACTACCACCTAATACTGACTTGTTAACACCTCAGTACATTAGAAGTTTCAGACATTTAGCTATACGTTGTTGTTGTTGTTGTTGTTGTTGTTGTTGTTGTTGTTGTTGTTTTGAGCTCACTCACTGTGAACTTAAGCGTATTCCATCAAGTGCTACTTACAATCCACTGCACTGATTTTTAAGTGTGGATTAACTTTCCAAATTATCAGTGTCCCCCGCCATCGGGCAAAACCACTCCGACTTCATAGGTACTTGAAATTTACGTCCTCAAGTTGATGACGAGAAGTCAACATTTTAGTCAAACTGACTGTTGTAGGGGTTGAACCCGCTACCTCGACATCAGCACACCGGATGTTTAAGAACGAGGGCCCTATGCCATTGACCTTGCTGATCCCCATTTAGTTAGGATGGAGCTAGGCCAGCCCGTGACTACAGCGTTCCACGCGAGAACTTCGGGATACAAGGAGGGGTAACGATGCAGGAAGAGTTGGTTAAATGGAGAAAACAAGACACTGAAGAAACTAAATATAACATTAGCACAAGCAATAAGACAAGCAATAATAAGAAAATACGTATACCTTCTCTCTGCGACACTTCACAGCAACATCAGCAGAACAAAAGAAACAGAAGATTAATCATTATCATCTCATCTTGTTTCTGTTGTACCTTGTGGTGAATTATAAACAGCGTGAGAGTGTCCGTTTATGGGCTTCATATTTCTAGATTCCCGTGGACTCTGTAATTGCTTCTGCCCATCGTTTACGTGGTTGACCTTATATTGTGGTTCTAATAGGTCTGTTCATAATTGATGGTGTTGTATAGCCTAGGTATGTGGCCGAACCATTTCCCTTGCCTGTTTTCTAACAAAGTCCAGTGCAGCTATCATCCCCCCACTTTAATTGTCTCTCTTCTTAATAATTTGAGTATTTTTTCTCAGGAACCACATTTTCTCTGTAAGTTTTCTCTGGTCTCTTTTTCAGTCATTGTCCAGGTTTGGCATTGGTAGCACTGAGTTGTTAGAAAGTTGTAGAAAGTATTTTTGTTTGTTTAAAGTGTCTGCTGCTTGTTCTTTAATATTGGTGCCAAAGAAGATGAATAGACTGGTTATATACACTCATGGAAACAAAAACAATCAAAAACATAGGTTCTAGTAAAACTTGGAATGAAAAGAGAGTGGATGAAAGAAATAAAAAACCGGCAAGTGAAATATTTCGGCCACGTTACAAGACAAACCAATCTTATAAAAAACGTACTGGGCATGAGGGCAAGCGTGCAAGAGGCAGACAACGATACAAGGGGGAAGATAACATCAAGGGATGGACGAACATCATTCAGACAGATGTACAATCAAGGCGAGAGAAAGACAGCGTTGGAAATCCATGGCAGCCATCCTTCATTGTGGAGACGGCATCTGATTGATTGGTGGATTGATACACAAGGTGTATACACCACACGACTTTGATTCCATTAAATAGTTTTATCTTTTATGAACAGATTCTCTGTCACGTGTTCAGAGTCATTATTAGGGTTATAATTTAAGCTGTCGGACTTGCGAGACATCTGACAAAGAGGTGTTGGACTTCGGAAGACCTGCTATGCACACATCTTCCTAACGTCTGTAAACGTTCTTGAAATATTTGTTCTATTCCGTGAATCTTTAAAACCCACATCTTGATCCTAGATTCTATTAACGCGCTGCCAATAGCATCCCGCACGTCTAATGGAATGCTGTATAACAATTATTTTGTGATTACATATCGCCAGTAATAGAAATAGTGTAATTTAAATTTATGAACCGTTTCAGACCGCTTACTTGGCAATTCGTATCTGTCGTTGGCTAGAATCGTGGCTAGGCAGCTTAAATAGCGTAATCGTTAAACTTCATACGCTTGCTATCATCGTTAATTTAATCCTGACAAAGATGTAAGATCGTGTAGATTGAAAGTATAATGTGTTGGAAAAGTGAAATGCGTACATAATAAATAAATAACAGAAATTTGGAGTAATAAATATTTTAGGTAAATAAAACCATAAGTTCATTCATTAAGGATTGGCTTAAATAACACGGTGGGTGGATTATTTTATTTTCATAAATAAATTTAACGTTTCTAAATGTCGTCAGTTGTTTATATATTCTCAATATGGTTTTCCTTATGGCGCGCGCGCGCGCGCACACACACACACACACACACACACACACTCACACACACACATACATATTCACGAGGGTAAGTTAATAAGTAAGTCACAAATGGCTGTTGAAAAATAACTGACTATGATAACAACCTGAAACAGTTTATTTTTATACAAACATTTTTCCTTTATTTCTCAGCATACTATCCACCAACATTAATGCACCTATCCTATTTTTTTTATCAGTCCTCCAAAACGGGCTGCATAAAAAAAAAAACAACAACCTTCTAAACCACGTTTTCACTTCACATTCAACTTCGGCGTCATTCGCGAAATGTCTCCCGCCAAGGTGAGTTTTGAGTGGACTTAGCCCCTAGCGATTTCCCGTAAAGCGGTGCATAGTTGGGTAGAAACAGTTACAAGGGTGAGTCAATAAGTAAGTCACACAGTTATGTGGGATGGCGGATAAATGAAAACAGGGCACGCAGATTTATGCAGCCGGTTTGGGAGGACTGAGAAAACGATGGGATAAATGCATAAATGTTGGTGGAAATTATGTTGAGAAATGAAGGGACAATGTATGTATAAATTAAACTGGTTTCAAGTTGTTATCATAGTTAGTTATTTTT
Organism: Cepaea nemoralis; assembly: GCA_014155875.1. Lineage (NCBI taxonomy): Eukaryota > Metazoa > Mollusca > Gastropoda > Stylommatophora > Helicidae > Cepaea > Cepaea nemoralis. The sequence continues at coordinate 415,103 of JACEFZ010005877.1, read as the reverse complement.
CTACAGCCATTTGTGACTTACTTATTAACTTACCCTCACACACACACACACACACACACATACATACATATATATATATATATATACATATATATATATATATATATATATATATATATATATAAATATATATATATATATATATATATATATATATATATATATATATAGGGAGAGAGAGAGAGAGAAAGAGAGAGAGAGAGAGAGAGAGAGAGAGAGAGAGAGAGAGAGAGAGAGAGAGAGAGAGAGAGAGAGAGAGAGAGAGTCATGTCCTGTGTCCAACGAGTTAAAAAACGTATATTGGCGCATAACGTTAAGTCTAAACTTCAAGATGTATGAGACTAAAGAGTTTTGTTTTCATAAAATTGACGAGTTGATTATGAGAAATTGTGCGACACTGTAAACATAGAAAGTCACAGGAAGAAGAGGGAGGAGGAGGAAGACAAGAAGAAGAAGAAGAAGAGAAGAAGAAGAAGAAGAAGAAGAAGAAGAAGAAGAAGAAGAAGAAGAAGAAGAAGAAGAAGAAGAAGAAGAAGAAGAAGAAGAAGAAGAAGAAGAAGAAGAAGAAGAAGAAACAGAAGAAGAAGAAGGGGGCGTAGGAGAAGGAGGAGAGAAGGATTAGGAGAAGAAGAAGAAGAAAAAGATAACTGAGGAGTAGAATTTGAAATAATATTTTGAGGCACTGCGAATGGTTTTAATAATCGAAATCATAGCACCTCGAATCGACACATTGACCCTCCTCCTTCCACAGCAAATGTTGTAAGGTTTATATACTGTAGCACAGTGGTTGTAAACCCATCAGACTCGTCCTCTACACCTTGCTGGAACCACACATCAGTCCAGACCAAACCTTCAGTAAATATGTTGTTTTATCTGTCGGTGTATCTTGAACTGGCAGCCTTTCAAGGATAGTCTTCAGTCTCTACCTTGCCGCTCTAAGTGCTCTAGCTAATGGTGCTCATGAAGCCGACATATTCGCTCGCTAGTTGCAACCCACTTCAGCAAGATTCGGCCAGAAAAATAAAACGTGTGAATCGTTTAAGAGAGAGGTACCATTGCTTGATATTCACTTAAGTCACATCTGTACATTTGAACTTTAGGTAATACTGAGTAAGTAAGTAAGTAAGTAAGTAAGAAAGAAAGAAAGAAAGTTAGTAAGTAAGAAAGTAAGTAAGTAATTAAGTAAATAAGTATGAGAGAGGTACCATTGCTTGGTATTCACTTATGTCATATATGTACACTTGAACTTTAGGCAATATGGAGTATGTAAGTAAGTAAGTAAGAAAGAAAGTAAGTAAGTAAGTAAGTAAGAAATTAAGTAAATAATTAAGTAAATAAGTAAATACGCCAGCCAGTCAATTTGTCAGTGAAAGGGTAAATATGTAAATAAGTTAGTCAGGCAGTAAGAAAGTAAGTAAGTAAGTAAGTAAGTAAGTAAGTAGGTAAATAAGTAAGTAAGTAAGTAAGTAAGTAAGAAAATAAGTAAGTAAGTAAGTAAGAGTACGTAAGTAAATAAGTAAGTAAGTAGGTAAATAAGTAAGTAAGTAGGTAAATAAGTAAGTAAGTAAGTAAGTAGGTAAATAAGTAAGTAAGTAAGTAAGAGTACGTAAGTAAATAAGTAAGTAAGTAAGTAGGTAAGTAAGTAAGTAAGTAAGTAAGAAAGAAAGAAGGTAAATAAGTAAGTAAGAAAGTAAGTAAATAATTAAGTAAATAAGTAAATAAGCCAGCCAGTCAATCTGTCCGTAAGAGAGTAAATATGTAAATAAGTTAGTCAGTCAGTAAGATAGTAAGTAAGAAAGTAAATAAGTAAAAAAGTAAGTAAGTAAGTAAATAAGTAAGTGAGTAAGTAAGTAAGTAAGTAAGTAAGTAAGTAAGTAAGTAAGTAAGTAACTGAGTAAGAAAATAAGTAAGTAAGTAAGAGTAAGTAAGTAAATAAGTAAGTAAATAAGTAAGTAAGTAAGTAAGTACGTAAGTAAGTGAGTAAGAAAATAAGTAAGTAAGTAAGAGTAAGTAAGTAAATAAGTAAGTAAGTAAGTAAGTAAGTAAGTAAGTAAGTAAATAAGTAAGTAAGTAAGTTAGTCAGAAAACAAGTAAGAAAGTGAGTATGTAAGTAAAAAAGGCAGTCTGTCAGTCAGTCAGTAAGAAAGTAAGTAAGTAAGTAAAGAAGTCAATCAGTCAGTCAGTCAGTCAGTACAAAAGTAAGTAAATAAGTAAAGAAGTCAGTCAGTCAGTCAGTCAATCAGTACGAAAGTAAGTAAATAAGTAAAGAAGTTAATCAGTCACTCAGTCAGTCAGTTAGTAAGAAAGTAAGTAAATAAGTAAAGAAGTCAGTCAGTCAGTCAGTCAGTCAGTACGAAAGTAAGTAAATAAGTAAAGAAGTCAGTCAGTTAGTAATAAAGTAAGTAAATAAGTGAAGAAGTCAATCAGTCAGTCAGTCAGTTAGTAATAAAGTAAGTAAATAAGTGAAGAAGTCAATCAGTCAGTCAGTCAATCAGTAAGAAAGTAAGTAAATAAGTAAAGAAGCCAGTCAGTCAGTCAGTCAATCAGTAATAAAGTAAGTAAATAAGTAAAGAAGTCAGTCAGTCAGTCAGTCAATCAGTAATAAAGTAAGTAAATAAGTAAAGAAGTCAATCAGTCAGTCAGTCAATCAGTAATAAAGTAAGTAAATAAGTAAAGAAGTTAATCAGTCAGTCAGTCAGTCAGTCAGTTAGTAAGAAAGTAAGTAAATAAGTAAAGAAGCCAGTCAGTCAGTAAGTCAGTCAGTCAGTCAATCAGTTAGTAAAAAAGTAAGTAAATAAGTAAAGAAGTCAGTCAGTCAGTCAATCAGTTAGTAAAAAAGTAAGTAAACAAGTAAAGAAGTCAGTCAGTCAGTCAGTCAGTCAGTCAATCAGTTAGTAAAAAAGTAAGTAAATAAGTAAAGAAGCCAGTCAGTCAATCAGTCAGTCAGTCAGTAAGAAAGTAAGTAAATAAGTAAAGCAGTCAGTCAGTCAGCAGTCAGTCAGTCAGTCAGTCAGTCAGAAGGTAAGTAAATAAGTAAAGCAGTCAGTCAGTCAGTCAGTCAGTCAGATAGTAAGTCAGATAGTAAATCAGTCAGCAAATCAAGGACCTTACAGATGTAATAAAGCCCCTTGGGTATATGGCGCTCGACCCATACCTGTCTAGAGCACGGGACACTTGGTGGTCAGTATCAACCCCTTCCCCCCCCCCCCCCCCCCCTCTCCCCGCCTCTACTTACCAAGACATGTCCCAGTGACCATTTTAGACTGGACCGACCTGGTAGCAGAGGACAAATTCAAAATAAATCGCCTCGATTAGAATTCAAATATCAAAACGTACTTGAAATGGGATTCATTTGGGATCAAACCTATCAGAATCCCTTGCAATATGCTTGCAATTTGCAGCCTCTCTGAGACAATTCAACCCAACGTGACGTAATCCTGTCTGAACCAAGAAATATATATTTATAACGTCTTTCTGTCGCTTCATCGTCTTTTTCTTGCCAGCGCATCTCTGATGATTTCACTTGAATGGAATATGGAGGAACTAATCGTTGTAGAAATGCGAGACGAAGCCTAAATAAAATACTTATCGCGGAGTTAGATTAGTGCATAGCAGTCATGGCATGAAACGCTATATATGCTAATAAAGAAGACAAAAAACAGCAGAATGGAATGGACTCAGTCATTTATTGTTTTAATTCCTCTTTAGTTCATACAAATCAACAACAGCGGTAAAATGCTAGTGTTGACAGCGATGTCCTGTAAAGAATATGCGACAAAAAATGTTCATATATATTGCACTTTACTGTTGAATCAACGGGTCAGTATGTCCTTGTTAAAATGCTGTTTGGAGGATGTCCTGCATATTATGTTCTGCATCTTGTTTGTTTAGTCTACATGTAAATTGTGATAACATTTTATTCCTTCTTACTCTTCACCCTACTCCTCGTCGTCAGCTTCCTCCTCTCTCAACTCTTCCTACGCCTCTTCTCCTTCCTTTTTCTTCTCCTCTTGACGCTCTTGATCTCGTCCTCTTCTGCGGTCTCTCATATCTCCCTCCTCCTCCTTTTCATCTCCCAACTAGGATCTGCAGATCTGATAAGGAAGACTCCTTAATGTAACATGAAGATGGTTCTTGAATTATGTGAAGTTACCAATAAACAAAAGATATTGGTATTCCCGTTGTAGATGCTGCCCTTGAGGTGGAAGCAATAGGTCTTCACAATATTCTAGGCCACATCATAAAGTGCTGAGGTGACCATTTCCCGTCCTCCACCACCTTGCTTCAAATTAATGTGTAGACTATTCTCAAGTTTCCGGTGCGCATTTAAAGAGGCTGGTTCGACTGCAGAGTAGTACTGGTTTGGAGAAAATAATCATGAATCCCATAGAGGTTTAAATCTGGACCACTGCATAGTGATGCAACTACTGATCAGTGTGCCACTGTTACTCTACATCACCCAAAACGTACTTGACATTGCCTTCATTTGAGACCAAACCCACGTGTTCTTCTTCTTGCTTCTTTGAATGCTCATCTTCATCTCGACAGCTCCTGGTCTCTTTTTACTTTCTCCTGTTCTTCCTCCTTCTTCTCTGCTTCTTCTTCGTCTCTCTCCTCCTTCTACTCCGTCCCTTTAGGTCCCTCTTTCTTTCTCCTGTTCTTCCTCCTTCTTTCCATCTTTCTCATATTCTTCCTCCTCAAACATTGTTCTTCCATTACTCCTATTCTTCTTCGTCTTCTTCGTCTTCTTCTTTTTCTTCTTCTTCTTCTTCTTCTTCTTCTTCTTCTTCTTCTTCTTCTTCTTCTTCTTCTTCTTCTTCTTCTTCTTCCTCTTCTTCTTCTTCTTCTTCTTCTTCTTCTTCTTCTTCTTCTTCTTCTTCTTCTTCTTCTTCCTCCTCCTCCTCCTCCTCCCTCTACTCCTCCTCCTTCTCTTCCTTCTCGCCCTACTCCTCCTCCTCCGCTTTCTTGTACTCTTTGCCACTTTGCCTCTACTACTTCACATCATTCAAAATGTACTTGTCATTGCCTTCATTTGAGACCAAAAATATCAGAAACCGCTTCAATATGCTGGCAATTTTCAGCCTCCATTAGACAATTCAACACAACCTGAGGTAGTCCTGTCTAAACCAAGAAATACACATTTATAACATCATTCTGCCGCTTCGTCTTCTTTTTCTTAGGAGAGCATCTCTGACGGTCACACTTGAATGGAATATGGAGGAACTAATCGTTGAAGAAGGACGAGACGATGCCTAAAAACAGGTATTGCGGAGTTATATCAGTGCATAGCTAGCATGGTGCGGTACTCTTTACAGCCTAATGATGAAGACAAAGAAAACGGCTAAATGGCGTAAACTCAATCGATGATTGTCAAGTTTCCCTTTAGTTCATACATATTGCACTTTAGTGTTAAATCAACGGGTCAGTATAACCTTGATATAACTTTGTATAGAGAGAAATCTTGCACAACATTTTCAGCTGGTTATTGGCTTAGTCTACATATGCGAAGAGATGACTTCTTCTTCCAGCATGCATTCATTCTTCAATTCCTCCCTCTTTTCCTTTTTTCCTTCCCATCCTAAATACTAACCTTCCTTCATTCATTCATTTCTCCTTGAAAAAGGAGTCTGGCATATGAGACTACGACCTCCAGCATGAGAATGGAGGTGGAGGCAGTAACAGCGATATTCCAGTGGCTTGAGGAGACTACTGCAACACAGTTGTATTCATTACGGATTCAAAGAGTATGCTTAGCAAGGTGGAGAAAGGAATGTTTCGTGTGGAATGGTTCTCGTCGCTTCAGAGGTCACAGATCGTGAGAATTTTATGGATATTTTGCCCTGGAATGAACAGGCTGATAGGCTAGCAGGGAAGGCACCTCTTGGTGGAATTTTGCCTATGGACAAGGGGGAGGTCGTCGTGCGCTTGTGGGACCAGGTGGGGAAGGCAGAGGAACAGATTGAGAACCCATATGTGGAAAGAATGAGATAGTGCGGGATCGGCAGGGGTTCTGGAAGAATCTCAAAACTGAGAGGGAAGACCAGGAGAACTTTTAATCAGATAGCGGTGGGAACGATTAGTAGTATGACTCTGTTGAACGAAGGGACGGAGCACGTATGGGAATATCCTGAGTGCAGTGATGTCGGTTCTTAACTCAACTCATTTCTTTCCTCATTCCTTTACCATATCATTTTCTGCCATATCTTTCCCTATATACTCCCTAGTTCCCTCCCTCTATTTCAACCATCCTGCTCTCCCCTTCCTCCGCTTTCCCTTACTTTCCGCCACCTATTTTTTTTTTTCCTGCTTATTAGTTCCTTCGCATCATCTTCTTCCTCTTGCTTCTTTTTTTTTCTTTCCTTTCTTCTCGTCCTCTCCTATTCCCCTCGTATTTCCCTTGCTCTTCTTTTTTTTCCTCATGTATTTCTTCCTCTATAATTCTTCCTTCTCCTTTTAATGCCATTCTTCCCACCCCCAATATTCCCTTATATTTCCCAAATTCTCTTCCTCTAATTTGCTTCGTCTTCTTCCTCTTATTCATTTACTTCGTTGTCTTTTTCTTTCATTTCTTCTTCCTATACTTCTTCTTCGGCCTCTTCTTCCACTCTTTCTTCCTCCTCTTCCGTCCTTCTCCTATTCATTCTTCCTCAATCTTCCTCTTTCTTCCTCATCCGCTTCTTCTTCATTTGCTCTTCTTTCTTCTCCTTATCTTCTTCTTGCTTCTCCTCCTTTGTTTTTATTTTTCATCGTTCGTCCTCAGAAAGAATATTAATTCGGCAATATTTTATAATCTCTAAACCTGAATATTTGCACTTTCTGTCAGACTTCATCCTCCTCTTCCTCCTCCTCCTCCTCCTCCTCCTCCTCCTCCTACATATAGTTATGTGATCAGATATGTCCTTGAGTCGTCCGTCAGTCTCTATCTACTCTCTGTGTTAGACAGCGGTTCTATAGCAAATTCCAGGACCAGTCCTTGGATTTGTGTCTGGCAACTCCAAGCTTTGAGTCACTAACTGCGTGCATTCTTTTCTCCTGGCGTCGATCTTACAACAGGCGGGATAGAGACTTATACGTGTCTAGTGTGTTAAGACAATTAGGAAACTCTCCTTCCATATGTACAGAGACAAACTGGACATTTATTGATTTGTCCGAAGGTCGGTGATGCTGGTTCTGTTAACAAACAAGGAGATAATAAAGTAACAAATATTAAATAGGAAAGATTCCAGATTATTCCCAGAGATAAAAAATAGTCAGCCCATTCCTGGCTAGGAAGACAGTTATGGGAATTACAATAACATTTACCGATGACAGTGATTGAAAGGCGGCTATCATGTATATTTTTCACAGATAAATCTATAAATGTTGTGATCTCTTCCTTAATATTCCACAGGAGAATGCACTGCACACAACATGAACTGTAATCACGTTCAGATACAAGAATAATATATTCTGTAAACAGTGGCTTTTGCAGTGAGTGGAATATTAATAAACCTATTATAGGTAATAATGAAAGATGACCATAATAACATCATGTCCCAGGTGTTTATGACACCACTGGGGTCATTTATATTTGAAAAGCAAATGTTCCATCAGTTATTCCCCTGTTAGGACCATATATAATAGAAATGAAAAGTCCGAGTACATATTTGATATATTGCTACCAAGGAATGAAAAGAACTAGCTGTATTAAAATAACCGCGAAACGAGCATTTTATGTATGATGTAATAGAGTAAATAAGGTGTCTGAAAGGAATACAAATACAAAAGAGTCAAGCTTGGCAACATTATAAAATGTAACAAACAAAACAACGCAAGAGAGTAAATAAACAGAAAAGTACAGGGAGACATTTAGGTATATGGTGCTAGCCTCATATTTATATAGACCATTCGGCACTTTATGGGTGGTGGGGACAGTGTCTCGCCGGCCGCCTATCCTTCCCATGAACTTCGATTGTACTTATTTTAGGTTGAGTCGATCTGGGTTGAGCCCAGGACAGTTTTGATTTAATCGGTCCAGATACGGATTCGAAATCATGACCTTCGGGACGGTAGGCGATTGCCAAGACAGCACGCTACCGAGACTCCCATTTGTGTATGACTATAACGTCATATGTGTGTTGCTAGCACATGTGATTATACGGTCGTATGTGTATATTGCTAGCACACGTGATTACACAGTTATATGTGTATGTTACTAGCACATGTGATTACGAAGTCATATGTGTATATTGCTAGCACATGTGATTACAAAGTTATATTTGTATGTTGCTAGCATATGTGGTAACAAAATCAGATAGAACAAAGACAGTTCATTACTACATCTACACCATTGCTGGTGTGTGTATGAAGCGGATTAATAACTGAGGAAAAAGGGTCGCCTGAGTCAGGAGTCGCCCAATCTGTGTACTGTATAGATTTGTTATTGCAACTCCCATAAATGAAACCCGTTACCTCACCAAGAAGTAGAACATACGTTCATATATTAGGCTGACATTTGATCTTCTCCGCCATGCACTACTGTCAATATTTGTGTTTAACAATAGTACAACTGTCCACAGAGGAGATGGATTGGTTGGTTACTTGACTGGTTGGTTGACGGATTGGTTGGTTGGTTGGCTGACTGATATTAGATTTATATTACCGACGAAAAAGACTATAATTGTGGCACTTCAGAACCTATAAAAACGGTCGGGAACACATCATGAATATCATTGTCATGGATTTCGTCTGCTGGATCTAGGGAAACTATTTGTTGCACCATGAAATATTTCTCATGATAGAGTTGATAATAAAACGTCCACACTCGGCATCAGTCTGACTGTGACTGATACGGTTGACTATGGCAGCAAGCCACTTTTACAGGTAGTGCCCGGCATGCATTTTACCCATATCACACCCTGAATCGTCATCTAGATTGTCGTCGTCTGTGATGTCCGCTCCAGCGAAACCTAACCGGGATTCATATCCGCCCTTGAGGTTCTGTTTACATCTTCTTAAAAGACACAGTGCAAACCTATGCTAGTTGCCTGCTTTCGTACCGTCTGATCTCGGATATCATCTATGACAATTGCAAGTAGGCAACTGCAGTCTTTGCAGAGGGCTGGTCGACTATAAGTCAGTGTAATAAGTACAGAAAAGAACAAATGCATCCACACGACAAGAGCCGAATATTCAAGAAGGTTGGCTACTAAAGACGATAAAACAAAGAAACTATAAATATTCTGGTCGCTTGAAACGTCATGGAAGTTTGGAGAGAACATGCAACTGAATGAATTAATGAATAAGTACATGGACCTTTTCCCGCCTTAAGGCCCATTGGGCAAACCGTGTTAGACCCATATTCTTATAAACCAATGAGCATTCGATGGGTCATATTATCAGTCTCCTGCCGGTCTCCTTTACTTCCCAAGCCATTCTTGGTACCCATGTTAGGCTAGGTCGACCTGAAAGCCCATGACAATGTTGAAACATTCGAATTCGCCCAGCTGCATATCGAAGCCATGACCACCGAGTCGGTAGACGAGTGTCTAGCCACTACGTTAACGAGGCTACATGGTCGGCTATAGATTACAATGCATTTCATAGGGTGATTCGTGTCGGCTCTGGATGATGATGGTCACAGTGTAATGTATCACATAAACGGTCCTATCGAGGGGTCGTTACAAATCTTGACGGGAGAAAAGAAAAAGTCCCGCTTGTCTTCTTCTTTCTTTCAATGTTCGAAATAAATAGTACAACGAATCATGAACACATACTGGCTTACGCCTGATTTGTTCTCAAACCAAACGTCATGTGCTGTTAACTAATTCCTCGATCTAGCATAACAGCTTCAGACTTCAAAACAATCCCTCTAGACCAGTGAATGATATGACCTATTTTCTGTCTGGCCAAGCCTCCTCTAGACCAGTGAATGATATGACCTATTTTCTGTCTGGCCAAGCCTCCTCTAGACCAGTGAATGATATGACCTATTTTCTGTCTGGCCAAGCGTCCTCTAGACCAGTGAATGATATGACCTATTTTCTGTCTGGCCAAGCGTCCTCTAGACCAGTGAATGATATGACCTATTTTCTGTCTGGCCAAGCGTCCTCTAGGGAATTGTAATGACCAAAGTATATGTCCATTGCCGTTCGTTTACTGTCTGATATCGCAATGTGCTAAGTCTTAGTCGCCCTATTTCCTATTTCCCGACAATACAATAGCACTAACAATACAATAGCACCAACAATACAATAGTACCAACAATACAATAGTAACAACAATACAATAGCACCATCAATACAATAGTACCGACAATACAATGGCACTAACAATTCAATAGCACTAACATTACAATACGCATTGGCACATTGCCGTCTTGACAGATGATAGTTTGTTACATTCTGCTTCAAAAAGGCATAGTAAATACAACCCATGGTTGTGACTGATAAGGACAATTCGCGCTGTAAATGTTCGTCCACAGTGGATGCATGTGAACACATGGTATTTCCACCATCTTGCACCATCTTACGTCTCACACGCTCTGTGTGTGTGTGTGACTTATCTGCAATAATTTTCTCCTTTGTCTTTATTCCATTTCTGATATTTGCCCTCCATGCAACGCGTTCAGCGGCGACTTGCTCCCAATGTGCATCAATGCCTGTATCAATCATGTCCTGCTTATTAATATCTTTGTATCGTAGTAGAGGCCGACGCTGAGATCTCTTACCCATCTGTAATTCACCAAAAAAGATGTCCTTTGGTATTCTACCATCATCCTTCCTCCTAACGTGTCCTATCCATCTAAGTCTACGAAGACTGAGCCTGGAATATACCGTCACACAACCTGATCTGTCAAATACTTCAGTATTTGTGCTTTTGTCTTGCCACTTAATACCAAAAATTCTTCGCAGACACCGCATATGAAAGCTGTTTAAACGTTTTTCTTGGTGTGAGTAAGTTGTCCAGACTTCACTGCCATAGAGAAGAGTACTAAGGACACAGGCTTGATAGACAAGGACTTTTGATTCGGCAGTAAGCTTCCTGTTCTCCCAGACTCTTTTTCTTAATCTGTTCATTGTTGTTGCTGCTTTACCAATCATGATGTTCATTTCCTGATCTAGGGATAATTTGCTGTTTACCTCTGATCCTAGATATGTAAAATGGTCTACCATCTCTAGTTCGTCAGTAAAGATTGATGGCAGCCCATGTACACATTGTGACATAATCTGTGTCTTTTTTTTTTTTTTTGCTAATTGTTAAACCACATTCAGAACAAGCAATTGGGAAATGCAGATATTAGGCGTTGTAATTCTTCCTCAGTGGGCCGTAATTGCAGCATCATCTGCAAAAAGCAACTCTCTGATCATTACCCTCCTAATTTTGGTCTTGGCCTTCAATCTCTGAGCATATTAGAGGCCGCCATCTGAGCGTGAGTGAATGTATATACCACAATCCTGATCACGAAAGGCATATTTCAGTAGATACGAAAAGAATATTCCAAAGAGGGTGGGAGCTAGTACACAACTTTGCTTAACTCCACTCTTGATTTCAAATTCATCTGAAGTTGCAACATTAAACTTGATTATACCCTTCATGCCTGTGTGGAACGATTCTATAATGGACAGAAGGATTGGTGGGCAGCCAATCTCCTTCAGTGCCTTGAATAGACCCTCACGACTGACCAAATCAAATGCCTTTGTGAGGTCGATGAAGGCAATAAACAGTGGTTGATTCTGTTCACATCATTTTCTTGCATTTGTCGCAATGAGAATATCATATCAATGTAGACCGGTTCTGACGGAAGCCACACTGTGATTCGGGGTAGACTTGATCTCCTAGGTCTTGAAGTCTGCGCAGAACAATTGTGGCAAATACTTTCCCAACAATACACAGAAGTGAGATACCCCTATAGTTGTTGCAGTCGCTCCGATCGCCCTTGTTCCTGTACAGTGTTATGATGCTTGAATCATTTAAATCCTGTGGGACGTGTCCTCGTCAGCATAGATCTATTAGCTGGTGGATCTGCAGAGTGAGTGTGTCTTGCCCACTCCTGATAACATCTATTGTAATCCCATCCTTACCTGGGGCCTTGCCAGATGCAAGTTCATTTATAGCACACTTAACTTCTGTTACGGTGAGAAGTGTGTCTATGTGATCAAGAGTTGGTAGGGCCTCTATAGCGTTGAGGGCATTATACGTTAGTTTGGTCTCACTTGAGTAAAGCTCCAGATAGTGCTCTACCCATCTATCCATCTGCTGTGTCTTATCAGTGATAATGTCTCCAGTCAAGGTTTTCAGTGGTGCACTTCTTTTGATCATTGAACCACAGGCTTTCTTTATCACTTCATATATGCTTCTGATGTTTCCCTTATCACTTGCATTTTGAATGGACTCACATAACTTGATTCATTAGACATTTGCACACTGCCTGGCAACCTTTTGCACATCCTTCCTAGCTTGCTTCAGTTCACTGAGAGTGTTACGCGTTGTTCTTTCCTTATTTCTTAAGAGCACTATATCCTTTTTATCAGTCAAGGGCTGCAGTGTCTGGCTGTTTGCCGCAAACCAGTCCTGCCTCTTATGATCCACAGTGCCGTAAACATCTACCGCTGTTTTATAAAGAGTTTCCTTAAGTTTACAACACTTTTCACTTGCTGTACAATTTACTGATGTATAAGTGAACGCGTCTTCGCTTTGTTGTTGGAACTGAAAGCACTTATCAGGATCGTGGGTGTTAATAATATTAATCGTGGTGATAGATGTGTGTTTAGTTGTGTAGATTCTCTTAGATCACAGACTAACCTTTGCAACAACCAAAGAATGATTCGTATCACAGTCAGCACTTTGAGTTAATGATGTCTGTTTCAGATGTTGTCTCCATGTGATGATGAAGTCTGCTGATGCCAGTGGCCGGATCTTGGATGTTTTCATGTGACCGTATGCAGCTCTTTTGTTTTAAAAAAAGGAGTTTGTAATACATAGGCCATTTCTGGTGAAATGCTCCAGCAGCCTTTGCCCATGTTCATTCATGCGACCGATGTTGTATTTTCCAAGGCACACTGGCCATGAACTCGAGTCCTTGCCCATGCGAGCATTGAAATCACCGAGCATATAAACGTAATCAGATTTTGGAACTGCCTTGATCACGGAGTCTAACTCCTCATAGAACGAATCTTTCACATCATCAGGGGAAGTAAGTGCCGGTGCATATGCAGTGATAATGGTGCAAAACTACATACAATAGGTTGCCAAGCGCAAGGATAATAGTCTTTCATTACCTCCAGCTGGAATTTTAATCATTCCCAGTAGCGAATTCTTCACTGCAATGCCCACACCATGTTGCTTTTTTCTGCCTGCTCTCTACCCTTCCCAAAAGAGGTGTAATTGTTTTCTCTGGGTGGCCCTTCCTCAGCGAGGCGAATCTCCTGCAGGCCAACAATATCAATGGCAAGACGATTGAGTTCGGCATCAACCACAGCTGTTTTTCTCACATCGTCAGTATTTATTAGGTCAGTGGAACATTATGGACACATGGTTCTTACGTTCCAGGTTGCAAGCAGTAGCTTGAGGTTTCTATTTTTCTTATTAGTGCTACCCGGTGCATTGGTTTTACAGCCTGCGATTCCAGATTTTTTTCATAGCCCCAAGCACCCATTGAAGCAGGCAGGCTGTGGCTGATCAGCACCCAATTGGCCCTTGGCTGCCCAGCTTGAAGCAGGCAGTAGCTGATCAGTGACACCTGTAGGTGTCTCCCACCCTCAGAGGCAACCCGTGGCGCCCGATGTCTACGCAAATTGACTAGGACTTATAACCCGTAACTGCTACCTTTCGCTTTGATTCCGAGACTGGTTAAGACCAAGGATGGAGTTATACCTCTCCATAGCACAAAACCTGGGCTAAAATATAGAGACCATGTGTTGCCCATGCAGCGTGATCCCTCTCTCGGCCTGTCTAGTTCACTTCAGAGGAAAGATAACAGCAATACACCAGGAACAAGACAAGCTGCAGAAGCTGCCGGATCAGCAAAGCGATGATCTAACTGTATGCCTGTCGGAGCTTCGATCCTAGACAAGCTGCCAACCAAGGCTTAGGTCCTGGTCTGTCCTGCCATGACATTTTATCTTTAGGTTGCATTTCCTCGCACCAGATTAAGGCTTGTGCCTTTCCATTTGCGCTCTTCCTCCCGAAACCATTGGCACAATGTGGAGTGTCAGGTTTGGTAAGCACCGCCCAACATTAGGAGCTAACAGAAAGCAGGTAGGCCCGTTCGCTATCATTACGGTATCTCCGATATATCTAGACCTGACTCTGAACATTACAATAGCACTAACAATACAATAGCAATAACAATACAATAGCACTAACATTACAATAGCCTTAACAATACAATAGCACTAAGAATACAATGGTACTGACAATACAATAGCATTAACAATACAATAGCACCGACAGTACAGTACATGAACTGTGACAATCATAGTTTCTCGAAATAGCTGATTAGAAGAAACCAGACGTTTCTGAATTGCAAAGCACATTGTATATACCAATATAACCCACAAATGTTGTATAGAATACACAAAGGGGTGGAGTTTTTCAACTTTACATCTTCTGATTATTCTTTACTTCTGCATTCATCCGGAGAGATTTTTCGGACGTGACTGCGTTTACAGTAGAGCTGCGCCTTCTGATTCTACTTGTTGTCCAGATTGTTACTGTAACTCTTCTTAACCGTAACTACATACCCTCATCAATCCCCATTTACACCTCAATTTATGAGAAAATCTGGGGTCATGACTGTAACAGGAGTCACAGCTGCCCTGAGACTTTGCTCGATTGTCAGTGGCCCAATGGCCATGTGTTCGAATCCTCATCGAAGTGGGCATTGTTTAAAAATCTACCCAGGCTTAAACGAATTCCAGGAAATGTTCTGAGAAATAAAAATTAAGGGCAGTGAGACTGACCACATCACTCATCGATGCAGTACTGGATTATAAAACATAAAACTAGCACCATATAGCAAATACACCTCAAGGCGCTGTAAAGGGTTCGTTCCTTTACTAATAGCCAGTAGGAATTGTAAATTGGCAATCAGTGTAATGTTCCCACAAGATATGTCCCGTTAGCACTCTTCAGATGGACATAATACATACTTACAGTCCTTTACACGCTTGTGCGATGTGTTAGATCCTAGTGTGCCTCTCAGCGGATGTGAAGTTGCAATTCCAGAGTTGCCCACCTCACTTATGTCTGGGCTTTGGGAGGGAAAGGAGAGCTCTGAACCATTCCCCGTGAGTATGATATGTCGGTACTGGATCAGGGTTTGATAAACGGAAAACTGACCAGGGCGAGGGCGAATGGAACGACAATACATCGGTCACAACAAAAAACAAAAAACAAATAAAGTAGGTTGATAATACATGTCACAAAATTAAACTACTTTCACACAGATGCCCAGTATCCACACTCTACTAATGAAGAATCAGATTTGCTGGGATGGTCACCTGACTCGCATGAAAGATCACAGGCTCCCTAAACGACTTTTTTTTTTTTTTTTACGGTGAGCTGCCCTGTGGTAAACGCTGCCAGGGCGGCCAAAGGAAACACTTAAAGACACTGCAGTTCTCACTAAAGCTTTTGAAATTCATCACGACACTTGAGAGACTGCTGCCAAAGACCGAAATTCGCAGCGTACATCATTACCCAAGGGTGTAGTCACTCGTGAAGCAAACAGGACTGCAATAGCTGTAAAAAAATGGTTTGAAAAAAAAAAAAAACAACTGCAGGAGATCCTCCTCCTGGAACTTAAAGCATTCGTTTCCCACGTTGTCAAAGAACATTTCGTGCCAAAATAGGCCTTACCAGCCATTTTACAACTCAATGCTCCAAACGTTCAACCCCACTGGATGAATTGAATGGTCATCATCAATCTTGATGGACAAACCAATACTCTTTGAACGAGACGTCGACATTGAATGTCTAACTGAATGGTGTAGATGTTGATCCCACGACCCAGGCGACAGCACAATGAAATTTTACCAGCTGGAACGCGCTTATCCTTTCTGCCATGTCGGCTGCTACATGGGACACACGAGACAAAATTAACAGTTGTCCAGAGAGTTTGTAAACCAACCAACTAACACGTGAACAGACAGAACGAACGAGGTATCTTTGATAACTTGAAACATACTAAAATAGTTTCACTTTCTATTTGTCAAGAAGTCTTGTTACCAGATGTTCAGCTTACAAAATAATGGCCGTATTATTCTGGTGTTAATTTTAAATAAACGAAATGATCAATTTTAACGCATAAATCAAAGTCACATAGTTATGATGTGAAGCTGTCAATGGCATTTCTCAAACGCTCATTTACTGAAAACAATTTAGCATTACCGGAAGCTGGCAGAGATAATAATGACCGTAAGCGGTTGAGACTCAGAGGAAGTCTTCCAGTGCGCATGTCAAGGAAGTCAGTGTTCTGTGACTGTTGTAAATAGAACAATGATTTCTTTGGAATCTGTAAAAAGTGTTGAAATGGAAGGAGTTATTTATGTCTAGTAAACACGAAGACGACATGTGGGAGACTTAATAATGTCAGATGAAATTAAATGCTGAAATTTCTAGAAAAGCTGAAAATTAGAAGAAAAAAAAAGTTATTCCAGTATAAGAAATCAGTGGAGCGTATATGTTTAGAGATGATGGTTATATTTGGTTTAATTATCCCAAGCACAGGGATCGCGCCAGTGAGGTGGCCTTCACGCTAGCCTGTGGTTCCGGTTGTCATGGGCTCAAATTCTCGTCGCGGTAGATCTATTTTACACATTGCCTTGTCCATCTAGGTCAATCCAGCCGAAAATGGGTACCATGAATTGTCCTGGGTAGTCATACGGGGTATTGAGCACACACCCCTCGGGTGGCGATTGGTCTGCACAAATATTGACCACACCCCTCGGGTGCTGATTGGCCTGCACAGACGTTGACCACACGCCCCTCGGGTGCCGATTGGGCTGCACACATATTGACCACCCACCCCTCGGGTGCCGATTGGTCTGAACAAATATGAAGCGGGCGGGTTAGTCTTGTTGATAGAGAGCTATGCTGATAATGTTACGAGAGCGGTCGGACAAGGTTTCGAGGTTTGCATTCATCATCCGCCAACAGAGGAAAAGTCTCGCAGCCTAATTCTCCGTGCATCCAAGCCTAAATATTTTGATGGCCTTATGACGTCACAGACCAAGGGCAGGTTCCTGCTTCAGGACTTGCCTTTTGTTTTTGTTTAAATAGTGCGTACGCATTTGTGGTCATGTAAGAATGTAAATGTTTAAGTGTGTGTTTGTCTTTTTGTATGTCATCATCAAGTGTCGTGCCGGCTGGCGTAGGTCGTTCATGGCTCTCCACAGATCTCGTTATTTTCTTGTATGTATGACAGAAAATATGCCTGACCACACTTGAGCTAAATAGATGAAGAAGATTCTAACATCTAGAGAATAACTAAGTGTTAAATATTCTACTTCTTCTTCATTTTGAGATATTGTCTTTATCTGCAATGCTATCTCTCGTATAGCCTCATTGTCTTTATTAATTCACTCAATGATTTACCTAGACATATAATATACTGAGCAGTCTTGCAGTATGTGCTCTGTTGTCTGCGGCGCCAATCTACGTGTGCACATGGCTGATTGGTCAAACTTGAATTTTGTCTATACACATGGTAGCTTAATCTATTGTGTCCTATTCTGAAGTGCAGAATAGTGATTTTGTTCTAGCCTATCCATAAAGTGGTAATCGTCTTGAGCTGGTGTTGGTGGCTTTCTTGTTGATATGATAACTCTTTTCTTTTTGTGGTATGTTACAGGCAAATCAGGTTGTTCTTCTGTTGCTCCCTCTTTAGCTAGTTGATCAGCTGTCTCTCTTTTCCGGGTTCTCCACAGTGAGATGGTATCCACTGTATGGTGATCTTACACTTGCTGGCTAGATCAGATAGTAATGACTATAGTACTGACAATTTCACAGACAGGAGCGCCTCAAGTACTGATTTTGCATCTGTCAATACCACCGCAGGTTGTGTACCATGGTTGGTATTCAATCGTTTCTCTATTGCTCTCCTGATTGCCAGGATTTCTGCATCATAGTTATGACAGCACTTTCATGTTGGTACCCTCGTCGTGTCACTAATGTTTTTTGGGTATTATGTGTACATTTTACCTCCTCCATTTCGAACCGCATTATGTGCTGACCCATCTGTGTAGACTCGACCTTGTGGGTATTCTTCATCACGGAAACTGACAGTGGCTGTTCTGTATTGTACATGTGACGAAACGCGTTTATCTGTCTTGGGTCGTAAAGATTCCGCACTATTTTGGCGCGTCATCGGGGGACTTTCCCAGCTATAAATAGACTGAGGGAAGCCGATAGAGGAATTACCATCTAGAATCTTCTCGGAGCACCTGAATTTGAGTGACCCGTGAGGCTGGGTATCGCACTAAATTCTCGTGCAGAGAGATCGAGAAATTCTAGGCGGGGAATGACGGTTTCCCGAGAAAGTATCTTTTCTCAAGAAGCACTAGCTCCTCGTGCGCATTGAATTGGCACGAGTGGGGAAATTGGCAAAACCATTCATTCACTTCAATTTGGCTCGTAGAGAGCAGACGCAGGCCTGTGTGAGCCATTTTGTGTTGCGTCTCACCTCAACCATGATTCGGCTGACTGTTAGGAAAGGAGGCTGTGGACCCCTTGAACAGTTCTGAAGCTGACTGGAATCTGGTTCTCGACATTCAGGTACATATTTGTTTAAATCATTTAACTTTGTAAGTGTGTACAAACCGCCATTGTTCTAACCTCATTACCTATGCGGATGTCCTTGCATACTAATTAGCAAATCGATCGATAACGCTGCTGACGGCTACGCGTGTGTTTTGTTTACCAACGTGTGTTCGCGAATCAGCGGTTGGGAACGCAGGAATGCGATGTGGGCGATTGGGGTTAAATTATATTTACCATATATCGCAAATCGTTGCATCTATTAGGTTGCTGTGTGAGAATTAAACATAGTTATTTGTACCTGAAAGAAACCTAGATTTATGTCCGTCAGTTGCTGAAGCCAGGAGAATGGTTAGAAAACCAGGTAAGTTGGTAGGTGGAGATTCAGACAAAACTGTGCTTAGTTACTAAGTAAAGAAAGAACTTAGTTCTGTGCCACCAGGAATGAAGTAACTATTGTGTAGTAACTTAATAGTGAATTCATTGTGTGGAACACGGGATTTCTGTGGAAAGGTAAGTCTGCAGTGGTGATATATATATATATATATATATATATATATATATATATATATATATATATATATATATATATATATATATATATATATATGATGTGGCATTGTGTATATATATTAGGTCATGGCATGTGATACTTCCTGGAGTAATTCCGAACGCCGAATAGGTCGACGCGTGATAACAATGCGTGCCGTCGCGATATAAATATGCGTTCTGAATTCTTGTCTGAGCTATCTTGTTCTTTCATACTGGTGCTAGTGCGAGTGAATGCTAAGGTGCTGGAAGTATGGAAGGATGCAAGGAGGCTGTATGAGACAGGGGACATATAGGATATGGGGGATGTGAAAGCAAGTTATGAAAGTATAGGTTGGTAGACCAGACCAACGAAGAAGTTCGGTCCTGGCCAAGGCTAAACCACTTGGGAGGGCTGAACGGGAACATTACCCTTGGAACATGTGGGGAACATGTATTCTCAAGAAGGCTTCTTGACTCTAAGGAGGAGTCTGATAAGAAGAGTTTGCTATAGCGTGGGCAGGTGGTCCCACCAGCAAACAGGCTTGTGTACATATTGGATGTGATCATGTACTATTCCTATATCCCGAGGGATGGTATATTGATCAGTATTATGTTTATTAATGAACATTGATGATGTAAGGAACGAGTCCAGGGACTCTTTACCTTATTGTTGAGTTCGATTAAATTAGAACTATGATAACTGCCTACTATCACTACTGACGTTAGCGACGACTGGTAGATGATTAGGGATAGGTGAGACCTACGATCAGACTCGTCATTCTGATTTCTTGCTCTGTTTGACGGGCTGTTCTGTGAGGCCAGCTGACAATACGGAACCCATGCTTTACTACTCTCCATATAGAGATAATGCTTTGGTTATATGCATAACTAAGTAGCATGACTGAGGGTTGAGTAGTCATTGGTAGGATGCATGTGGACTAATGTTTGGGCCAGTATACTCTCACCGGTCGCTCTTCCTTTTCAGGAGTTTGCCTGTTGAGGAACCAGTCAACTATAATTGTCGTTGGCAGGAAACCACTTCGTGTGACACAGTGAAGGGTTCAATTCTTTACTTATCACGCCAGACTCAACCACACCATGTACCCAATGTGATTCACCATGCGTGAAGGTTGCATCAAGTAATCCAGGTGCCCTGAAGGTGCACGTGTGGGACGTGATGGTTTGTGATGTTTTTCTACATTAGAAGATACTCTATTTCAGCCAGGAACATTTCAGCATTTTGAGTAATCATGCTCAAAGAAAGGAAACACCTGACCGTATATTATTACGGTGGTTCTGCCTAAACGTGGAAATAAATGAAATGTAAACACTTGAATGGTTCTTTGGTCAGCTATAGTGGCAGGTCTTGAGAAGAACTACACCAGCTATTAACTTGTGGCAAGTGTTACCCGGTGGAAGGGACAATTGATTATAGTCCAACCTGAATTGTTCTCCGTGAAATAGATGTCTGATTCTAATAATGTACTGAACAAGTACGAAGACTTGGAACTGTGTTCGTGTAGGACTCAGTGACATATCAGTTGCCATATCTGATTCTTCAAGCAGTGTTACTGTGAGGGACCATTGAATTGGTTATTGACATATTAGCGGGACCATTAGATTGGTCAGTGACTACTTAGGTTCATCGAAGTCACGAATACTTGGAGTCAAGTCCAGGAGGATTGTCTCCCAGCCAGTGTTGAACGAGAACTGTATTAACAGTGACTCAGTGGGAGTGATAAAGATGCAGTTGGTCCAGTTAGGTGAGGTCCAGCAGTGACTCTATTGTTGTGGATCCACGGTCTGGAGACGGAGTGGTCTCCAAGGTTCTAGTCATCTCACTGGAAGGAAGCCGGGTGAGTGGCGGACCGACTGGACGGGACATCTGCATCCAATCTACTTCTCAACTCAATGATGACAACTATATCTCTGATTCTGTCTTTACTCTATCCTCTATTTGTGTAAATAGATTATTCTATCAGGATGTTCATTTCAGTTCTATATTCTCAAGGGTAGAATAAACTTTATGTACGTTGACTTGCTCTTTGTATAATGATTGAGTGTGGTCTCGGACGATGCCTAAGTGTTCATTGTTCCACAGGAGTAGGTAGTTAGTGGGGGTCTAGAATCTGGAGGGGCTTGTAGACATAATTAACTAATATGAGATCAACCACAGAGTACAAATGTGTATCTGTCTGTCCAACTCCTGGGGCTAGAATACACGGGAGTGCCAGAGACACCTCGGGTGTGGTTCACTCTCACTACCCAAGGTGAACTCGTTACAGTACACTGTTCTGTTCTCCCTTGTCAAATATTCCTTTTACTTTTGTCTGGATTTGTACTAGTAGTCTATGCTCCTCTCTCAATGGAGTTCGTTTTTGGTGTAGCTTCCAGGGGGATACAAACTGGATGAGATATGTGGCTTGCCTGCAGAGTCGTTTGGCCTAGTGGATGCAACGGCTTCTTTTCAAAGCCCCCCCTCCCCCAACCCTCCCCACTCCCCCATAGCTAGGTTTTCAAATCTATTCTTCATATGGTGGCCTAGCATGCTGAGGCACCTTTCTGCATTCCAGGACACCCTGTGAAGAATGTTAATGATTGAGTATTTCCATGGTTTTCATACATGCTAGTTAAGAAATATAACGAAGATAAAATACAACAATGAGCACGGCAGATAAGATATGCAACAATGGACACTTAACAAATCCAATCCATCCAGCCCTGTTGTAGGAACCAGCTGTAATGTTTATGAAATGCTAGGGTCATCATATTTTGTAGACCTGAGTGCATTGTTGAATAGACGACCCGTCTTTCTCTACCACAGCGGGCAAGGAGGCCCTAAGTTCCAGCCTAAGGTTCTAACCATTATACCAACTCGCCTGCTGATACGTAAAGATATTGGCCGGGAATATTTATTCATCTCTAAGAGTTACTATTGAGAATAACATACAACTTGGACACGAATGAAACCACCTCATAGTACTGTGAGGAAGTTATTTGCATGTCCTTTACAGGTCGTCGCAACCAGCCCCAGCTATTATTGGCTGCTTGTGATTATTAGATCAGTAGGCAGTGTTCAGTAGTTTGCTTATGATTTCTGAATTGCCGACACCTCAAACCATCGAAATTAACGAGAAGTGGTCTTCTTCCAAATCGCCTGCAGAAGTTTTAGAACCCCCTACTCGAAAGGCAATTAAATTGCACGATCCCCCCAAGCTACAACGCCGGCTACCATAACGAACAGAGACAACATCTGGTCAATATTAAATAGTAACGGTCAACATTAATT
Source organism: Cepaea nemoralis (assembly GCA_014155875.1). Lineage (NCBI taxonomy): Eukaryota > Metazoa > Mollusca > Gastropoda > Stylommatophora > Helicidae > Cepaea > Cepaea nemoralis. Next base: position 392,545 of record JACEFZ010005877.1, on the reverse strand, counting down.
GGGTCAATACTGACAGTGGTATCCCAGCCGGGAATCATGTTACATAGTTATCTCTTAAATTACAACAACTAAGTATAACACTGGCGTTAGTGGAGGAACAATTCTTGTCTGGTCAATCACACTGGAATAAACGACATGTTAATCATATGTAGTGGGGATATCTTTATTTGTCGTCGCCATGTCTTTCACACTCTTTCGCCGGTGTCACTCTGTTTATCTTATCTTTCTGTGTGTTTCTCTCTGCCTCTCTATGTCTCTCCAGCGATATCAGTTCTTTTTGTTCTTGATCAACTATGATGACGCTATTCCTCCATGCCACAGTCTTACAGGTCCTTCCAGTTTCCGTGGTGTTTTCTAATGCCTTTCTACTCTGTTTGTAACCACCGAATGCTGTTTGTATCGCTCTCATAGATGAATGCAATGTTTTACTTGCATTCACCTCTTCCAGGCAACCATTGTTAGTTATTTAGTACATTTACATGTAAAGTTGACAGTCCATCTTACCTTTCTTTCTACACCACAGTTTTCATAAAGAGCAATTATTAGTCAATGTACTAATCGATGAGAAAATTGTACACTCCTTTTTTAGCTTGAACTGCGCTTACGAATAACCACTAAGCACATCTTGCCTATAGCACAGTACCGCTGAGAAACATTGATTATAAACTAACGACATTTAAAAATGGGAAACCATTGAGACGTGGTGTTATCGTAGGGTGCAAAGAATAAGCTGAACGAACAAAGTATCAAATGAAAAAAAAAATCCTTATAGATATTGGAGAAAAAAAGACAGCTATTGAACATTGTGCAACCAGGAAGATTATCTTTAGGAAACTTATAATAGTATGAGTCATAGCGGTCCATTATTGTAAATACTGGAGAGAAAGATACACGGAAAGAGAAAACGAAAATATCCTATACACATTACTACAACATATAAACATGAGGAGACTTTGGGGGCACAGACTTGTGTTGAACTAAACAGAGTTCCTGAGAACCAGGAAGATTATCTTTAGGAAGCTGATAATAGTATGAGTCATAGCGGTCTAGTATTGTAAATACTGGAGAGAAAGATACACGGAAAGAGAAAACGAAAATATCCTATACACATTACTACAACATATAAACATGAGGAGACTTTGGGGGCACAGACTTGTGTTGAACTAAACAGAGTTCCTGAGAACCAGGAAGTTTATCTTTAGGAAGCTTATCATAGTATGAGTCATAGCGGTCTATTATTCTAAATACTGGAGAGAAAGATACACGGAAAGAGAAAACGAAAATATCCTATACACATTGCTACAACATATAAACATGAGAAGACTTTGGGGGCACAGACTTGTGTTGAACTAAACAGAGTTCCTGAGAACTAAAGACAATGGATGGACATGATGGGAAAACTCTGCATCAGTCTTCCAACTGATTGACGTTAATGAATAAAATAACTATTGTGAAGTTTATGGTCAATTTCTGCATACGTTACCACATGCTTTCAAAAGCCCTATGAGAAAGAACAGAAACGACGGAGGGGGTTTTTCTGTAGTTTGAAAAGTCGCGACTAACGCCAAACAAATCCAGTAACAGGAAGCTGGTGTGAGTAAGTGAAGTGTTAGGACAAACACATGTTTAGGTCTCGTGCACGGAGGCATGGGTGGCCAACATGTTCCTCTCGTTAGCGAACGACGAGAGCTGGCATCGATTCCTTGTCTGATCAACCTCATGCCAGTGTAGATATACGAAAACTACTCACGAAAATATCAATGTTTCGTTGTGCAACTTATTCCAGAAACGACAAGCGAGGGCCTGTTTATTGTTGTTGTGTGGTTTTATTGCGTTCGCTGGCTTTGAACTCAAGCGTAGTCCATACACGTACTAATACTTCTAGTGCACTGCATTGATGTTTGCGTGTGGATTAGCTTTCCTGACTACAGTGTCCCTCGTCATCAGGTGAACCCACTCCGACTTCAGGGGTATTTGTAATTTACGTCCTTAAGTCAAGCACGAGAAGTCAAAATTTTAGTCCTAGTGACGGGTGTAGGGATTGAACCCGCTACCTTGGCATCAGCACACCGGAGGTTTAAGAGTGAGCACTCTTGTCCATTTGGATATGCTGACGTCACGCAATCGTGTGATCATACTGGCCATCTCTTCATCATACAAACAAATTGTTACTGAAATTATTAACGTTAGAAGCCCTTTGAAATTACCTTTAGACACGAGATCAAAGGGTGCCGGCTAAACCGAGAGTAGTAATAACTACAAAAGTGTGTTTATTTACAGGAAACCAATAACATATTTTTAGTAGTCTTCATTTAAGCAAAGTGGAGTTGAGTTTTCGAAATCTTGCTTAGTTTCTATAAACCTGTATAATACCTACATCTCTCCTTAGATCACTACCCACACCTGTCTACCTACCTACCTACCTACCTACCGACCTGCCTGCCTGCCTGCCTGCCTGCCTGCATGCCCGCCCGCCCGCCCGCCCGCCCGCCGTCCGTCCGTCCGTCCGTCTGTCTGTCTGTCTGTCTGTCTGTCTGTCTGTCTGTCTGTCTGTCTGTCTGTCTGTCTGTCTGTCTGTCTGTCTGTCTGTCTGTTTATGCTTACAACATTCATTTGACAATGCTTTTTTCCTATGTGAATGCATTATGCATTATTGATGAACGAAAGACGAGTGATTGGAAGGGCCGAATGTAAGACGGGCCTGCGTGCCCAATTTGTTACCCTTTGACAATAATGTTCGTTCGTTCGGTCTGTCTGTCTGTCTGTCTGTCTGTCTGTCTATCTGTCTGTCTGTCTGCTTGCCTGCCTGCCTGTCTGTCTGTCGCTCTGTTTGTCCACCCGCCCGTTCGCCCGTCCGTCTGTCTATCTGTCTATCTATATCTGTCTATATATGTTTACATATCTAAATGTGTGTTTGCGACTTCGTATATCTATCTGTCTAACTGTATGTCTATCCACCTGTCTGTCTCGATGACTATCTGGGTGTATGTATTTCTGCCTACCTTCCTGTAATCCTGTCTGGCTGCACGTCCATAAAACATACATGATAACGTTCTTTCTGTAAGTGCCATCCGCCAAGCACATTCATAACCCACACAGCAGTCTCATAGTCACGTTCGGTCTCACGGCTGTATGAACTCAGACCGCCGTTTTCATGTAGAGAATGTTTACTGAAGGTCGAGGCCTGGAAAGACACACATAACTCGATCCTGGGCAAATGTTCGGGGTGAGTTTTCTCCTGGAGTCTGTTGGGCCTGACGTGGCATGCGTGCTAGTCTTCGGGCGAACCTAACGATGCTGTCCCTGGGGACTTGGGCAAACTGATGGTTTAAACTGTCTTGGCGGGCTCTGTAGATCTCACTCTCAGTGTGGCATATAAATTACCCCACCACAACACTGCCCCACATCGGCTATCTCCTCCTCCGTTGCTTTCTCTCTGTCCGTATGTAGGTATAATCGATTAGCCGGTGTATTTGCAGAAAAGTTCTGTGCAGTGCATCGATGCCCTGAAGGATCGTATGTGTTTTAGTGTCGAAGTATGGTTTTCAATCAATCAATAAGGTGCCGTCTCCACAATGAAGGTTAGCTACAATGGATCTACCCCACTATATATTTTTGATTCCTCCATTTCTTGATGTTTGGTTTTTATAAAGGACCACGTTCAATGCATGCGCATATTTTCAAAAGACACCCGTCTTGTCATATACATAACACAAGGGCATTCCAGGACAGTGCACGGATATCGTAAAATCGGTGTGGATCTAAATGTGTGCTACCAAAATCAAACAAGTTATACATATTCATTTGTGCATATGCTTCCAAATTTGACAATTTAGGCTCAACAGCGGCCTAATCCACCTGCTTCTTTTAGATTCTCAACGACCATGGGTGTGTGAACACGATGAGTAAGGGTCCTTCGAGTTTTTCGCCTTTGTCCAAGAAGACAAGACATCCCATCTACTACCCTAGGATAAATCGGGCATACACCACTATTTTTATAGTGAAAGCCAAACACAAGCAGGCTGCGACTCGAACCTGGTCCACTCATACTAGAAGCGGACACTGTGACTGGAAACCACTTTCCGGCCGATCCCCTTCTAGATGAGATCTTACCATTGGTGTCGGCTGCTTCTCTCTTCCATTTACCATTTACCTCTTATTCATCTTCTCCCTCGAAGGTCGGCGTGGTGGAGAGGTTTAACGCTGACGTGCTTCAACTTTCTCTTCTGACCATGGCGTAGTGGGTTGGTTCCACACACCGAAGAGTTTCACTGAAATGTTGACTTCTAATCTTTGACTTGGGGACATAAATTACAACTACCTCTGGAGTCGGAGAAGGGTACGCCTGATGGCGGTAAAGGGTAAAGGTAACCCTCAAGCAAAATCAGTAAAAAGCACTCACTAAGAGCAACAACTACTACTAGTAGCAGCAGGTGGGTGGAATACACTCGAATTCAATATCTTCTCACAGTGTATATCTCCCATTTTAGTGGTTTTCTGACTGATTTGATCACCCTTTTCTTTTGGTCTGGTAGAGGTAACTCTCAACTATTTCAGCAGTCGTCCAGCAATGATACGACAACTTGCTGGTGACTGTTTAGAGTTATTTCTCAGCTATTTCAGCAGTCGTCCAGCAATGCCAGCAATGATACGACAACTTGCTGGGGACTGGTATAGTTAACTCTCAGCTATTTCAGCAGCCGTCCAGCAATGCCAGCAATACCAGCAGTGATACGACAACTTGCTGGTGACTGGTAGAGTTAACTCACAGCTATGTCAGCAGTCGTCCAGCAATGCCAGCAATGATACGACAACTTGCTGGGGACTGATATAGTTAACTCTCACCTATTTCAGCAGTCGTTCAGCAATGCCAGCAATGATACGACATCTTGGTGGGGACTGGTAGAGTTAACTCACAGCTATTTCAGCAACCGTTCAGCAATGCCAGCAATGATACGACAACTTCATGGTGACTGGTAGAGTTAACTCACAGCTATTTCAGCAGCCGTCCAGCAATGCCAGCAATGTCAGAAATGCCAGCAATGATACGACAACTTGCTGGGGACTGGTAGAGTTAACTCACAGCTATGTTAGCAGCCGTCCAGCTATATCATCAGCCGTCCAGCAATGCCAGCAATGATACGACAACTTGCTGGGGACTGGTAGAGTTAACTCTGAACTATTTCAGCAGTCGTCCAGCAATGTCAGCAATGTCAGCAATGATACGACAAATTACTGGGGACTGGTATATTTAACTCTCACCTATTTCAGCAGTCGTCCAGCAATGCCAGCAATGACACAACTTTTTGGGGATTGGTTAAGTTAACTGTCAGCTATTTCAGCAGTCGTCCAGCAGTGTCAGCAATGATACGACAACTTTCTGGGGACTGGTAAAGTTAACTCTCAGCTGTTTCAGCAGTTGTCCAGCAATGTCAGCAATGATACAACTTTCTGGGGACTGGTTAAGTTAACTCTCACCTATTTCAGCAGCCGTCCAGCAGTACCAGCAACGATACGACAACTTGCTGGAGACTGGTTAAGTTAACTCTCACCTATTTCAGCAGTTGTCCAGCAATGCCAGCAATGATACGACAACTTGCTGGAGACTGGTTAAGTTAACTCTCAGCTATTTCAGCAGTCGTCCAGCAGTGCCAGCAATGATACGACAACTTGCTGGAGACTGGTTAAGTTAACTCTCAGCTATTTCATCAGTCGTCCAGAAGTGCCAGCAATGATACGACAACTTGCTGCTTTGGAGTTTTGATGGGCGTAACTAGGACAAGGGATCTGGTGTTTATCCCATTTTTTGAGCCGGTTCTGTGGCGTAACGGGTTACGAATGCAATTTGCAATCCCGCATACCTCCTTCGAAACACAGCTGCGGGAGATTTGGAAGTATACAGCCGTGCGTTGGTTTCCCTACAATAGTATGAGTAACGGTCGTTCAGAAATCAATGGCAAACTATTGAACGTAAAACTTTCCCAGGAATCACAAAGAGCCAAGAATGCTGGAGCTGACTGCTACTTTCTGTAATTGATATGCACCTAACTATGTATCTAATCGCACAATGCACGAGATCGGGAGAGAGTGCTATAATTAGATACCAGTGGTTCTTGGAAACCTTCCCTGTCCTATGTTGAGATTGAACCTGGTAGCATCTGATCCTTCGGCTGATACCATAACCTCTCAGCCAAGACCCCCCCCCCCTCCCCCCAACACCGTTAATCAATAAACTCAGTGTGAGTTTGTTTGTAAAGCATGAGTTAAAGAAAATAGAATAACTACTGTCTTACTCTAAACGAGTTAATTTGAGTTGGCCCAGTCGCGATAGGGGCCTGAATGCATTCACCGACAATGAAATCAAATAATAACTGGTTAGGCATTGGTGTGTGATCAACAAACACATTCTGGAGATCGATGGCTCTCAATTCTAGCCAGGACTCGAAGATAACTAGAAGAGTACATACACCAGATCTTCAAGGAAATTCTCCATAGAAAATTGAGTCTTCGGGCACAACGGAAAGCTAGTTACACGGGAGCAGTTCATCTAGGTCGCCTGGACGGTGAAGTGAAAGAGGACCAGGTTTCTGAATGTCTCCAGACAGACGATATGGTTTTGTTCTTTCAGTAATAATATTACCACGGCTCCCTGTCTGGTCGTGGCTGTTGCAGGCGTAATATGCATTATGGATGTTTTCATTTACATATATGGAGATGAGATCTGGGATTTGTATTGCCTGTTGTATCTCTGTCTTAAATTATGAAGACGTTATTCATCGTGCGTTGATTTACTACTCAGTAGATGACTAAAAGGAGTCAATGTGGACTTGGGGTGTTATTGCGATCGCTCTTAAACTTCCTGTTCGCTATTGGCGGGGCAGTAGGTTGACTCAATTGAGACTGAACGTTGATTTTTAGCTTAGAAATCAATGGCAAGCTACAGAATATTACATTGCGTAGAGAATTAATCTCGGGTTGATTGCAACGTTCTACAAAGGATATGCAACATATAGGTGACTAAAATAATTCCAGTTATGTTGAGTACTTCATTCTCAGACTGTTGTTATTGTTACCGATATTGTACTAATGATTACTTTATGTTTTTTTTTAATTATCTGAAGTTATCTCAAATGTCTCTCTTGGAGTTGCTATGCACGATTCTGTTCTAGTTGCTACTGTACATGGTTCTCTATCTGGCACTGTACATGCTTCTATCCAACTGTTACCTTTGGTATTTTATACGTTTCTGTCCCTGTTACTTTAAATGGTTCTGTAGTAGATGTTACTTTGAAAAATGTTTAAATAATTGCAACACATATTGTAAAATATGTGTTGTAATTATTATTTTAATTCACGTGGTCTCAAACAGATATTAGTTTTTCAATGGCTGCCCTAACTGTTACTTTACATGTTTCTTACCCAATTGTTATCAATAAGTTCAAGACAGTTATTACTTCTTATACTAACTCCATCTCTCATTTTTTTTCCTGCATATCCTTTACAGGACATCGCTGTCAACATGGCATCATCTCATGGCACTTAATTAGTTAATTATTTCAGTCCAAGACGTTTTCTAATCAGATTCAGATCCGATTCTAATCAGATCTTGATGACGTCTGAAAAGGATAAATACACAGTGGAAGTAGCCATTTCAGAAGCCACGTTAATCTGGCATGGTTTGACTAAATGTAAAGAGGGAAACAATAAATCACCAGATGACTAGATTTAAAGTGAAAGAGCCGGAAATTCTTGGGACTGGTAGAGTTAACTCTCAGCTGTTTCGGCAGCCGTCCAGTATGATATAGACAGCCGTTAGGGTTGACGAGCTATGGTCGGATTGTGTGCGATCTACACTTTACAGAACAAGTACAGAGATAATCAAAGACAACAGATAAGCTAAACACTATAGCGACGATCAAAGAAAAGAGAAAAGCTATTGAGTATAGTGACAAGAACACAGATAAGAAATAAATTAAGACGGCATCGGTATCATACGCCGGCTCCGTGGCAAGGGGGTTACGTACACATTTCGCAATCCCGCATACTGCGTTTGAAACACAGCTGCGGATGATTTGGCAACAGACCGCCTTGCGTTGGTTTCTTATGAAATGGTATAAGTGCCGGTCGTTCAGAAATCAATGGCAAACTACAGAACGTAAACTTGCCAAGAGATCACAAACAGCCAGAAAATGTTGGGATTGACTGCGACGTCCTGCAAAGGATATGCAACAAGCTTTGTTTTAAACTGTTGTATTATACAGGTTACTCGCACAAGAAGTGTAAAATTCACATTCGGTGACCATTTTATAGAAGGGAAATGCAGAACTGCGCAATGACAACCTGAAAAATTAGAGGAGAAGAGAGCCTAGGGAGCCCAAACTAGTCTGAAATTATGACATGGAAGAAAACTGTACCAGACATACTGACAGAAGAAATTATAGACGCCGTCAGATTAGCCCCATTTAACAAATCATAAGGACAGGATGAAATACCAAATGAACTAAATAAAGCAGCAAGAGAAGTATGAACAGCATGGCTACATAGACTATTTAACCATGTTTTGCTAGAACAATAGACACCACGAGACTCGGGAAACGCCTTAATAATCCCAATTTGGAAAAATAAAGGCATCAAAAGAGACTCACACAATACAGAGGCATTTCAGTATTGAGTCATACTGGGAAAATATTTTGCAAACTTCTTGAGAAAAGATTACGAACTACTTATAGAACTCCAGTTAAGCGAAACACAACTTGGATTTAGGAAAAAACAAAGGATGCACAGATGCCATTTTTGCTCTTAGACAACTTATAGAAAAATCAATCGAATTCAATGAAACACTCTACTTAGCCTTTAGTCGACCAAGAAAAGGCATTCGATAGAGTAGATAGAAACAAGCTGTGGGAAATCCTTAAACAATATGGAGTGAGTACACATCTAACAAACCTATGTAGAAGCTTATACAGCAACAGTGAATGCATAGTGAGAGCAACTGGAGAACACTCAGAACCCTTCACCATAAGATCCGGAGTACGACAAGGTTGTGTCCTGTCCCCTCTCTTGTTCATAACATATACAGACAACATATGTAAGGAAACCAGCCAAACAGAGACCACAAGAACACCGCATGACGAGAACACAGAAGAAGAACCATCTGCAAATCTAACCATTAGAGAACTCCTGTTTGCGGATGACCACGTACTAATAGCAAAATCAGAAGCTAATTACAAGATCACATGAATAGTCAAAAGGAAATGTGTGGGGAACATAACATGAACATTAGCACAAGTAAAACAGAGGTAATGACAGTAACTAATGACAGTAACTAAAAAGGAAAAAAAAAGCAACAACGATTCACCTAAACTAACACCCATTGAAACAAGTAAAGAGTTTCAAGTACCTAGGAAGTATAATATCATCTAATGGCAAATCAGAAGACGAGATCGAAAATAGATGCAATAAGGAAAACCAACTCATTGGACAAATGGCACCAATACTAAAGAACAAACGTGTATTAATATACCTTCTAAGAAAGCACTTTACAACACAATCTTCCTACCAACTCTATGTTACCAATGCCAAACCTGGACAATGACAGAAAAAGAGAAAAGAAAAATCACAACAACAGAAATGAGATTCCTGAGAAGAATACTGATTGTATCAAGAAGAGATAAGATCAGAAATGAAGAAATCAGGACTAAAGTGGGAGTTGTAGCTGCACTAGATTTTATTAGAAGGCAGCAAGTCAAATGGTTTGGCCATGCAAGTAGGTTACCACCTAACAGTATACCACAACAAGCAATGATGTACAGACCAGAGGGAAGCAGAGGAAGAGGCCGACCACGTAAACGATGGACGCAGGTGATAGCAGAGTCCATGGGAATATCGATACATGAAGCCCATAAGCAGTGAATACAAAACGCTGTTTATACTTCACTTCGACACCGCAAGGTACAAGAAAAACATGATGAGATGAGATGATGATATGAAGACAAACTGTTTGTGAATGAATGGCAGTAAGCAATGCTGGATGCTGTAGACTGTAGATGATTCATTACACCCACCTCCACACAGTGACGAAATATAACATCACAGGATGAGACATAAAATCACAGGTCTTGATATATACACATAGAATTAGACAAAAAAAACGTAGAGATTAGAGAAAACATTAAACAATATGACAATTGAAAACTGTAATGCCCCCCCCCCCCCGCCCCCGGCATTATAATTTGAACTTGCCGTCTTCAATTGCCGACGTTGCTTAGCCGAATGAGCACGTGCATTTCAACACAATTTCCATGCTTCTGCTTATAGTCCATGCCATTGTGGAACAGGTAATCACGTCTATTTAAGCCTTCTGTCTCTTGTGCTGCCAATCATTTATGTTTCTGATATTCTTCCATGCCAATGTGTAAAACTGTCCAGCATCTTCTCTCTTGGTCTTTCTCCTGCTACTCTGCCTCTCCAACTCTGCAATTATGACAACACACTCCAGCTTCCCCCGTCTTTTATCTTGCTCAAAGAATGTGGACTATTCTTCTGATGCGAGTAAATAGTTCTCTTTGTGATTCAACTTCTTTCTAGATATCTTTATTAATTTTTCTATCCGTCCAGTGTTCTCATCATTCTTCTATAAAACCACATCTCCGCAGCTTCCACATAATTCCTCACTTGGATGCTAGTTGTCCATGCTTCTCTTTCGTACATCAGAATTGAATCAGTACAACTCTTAAGAACTATTTTCCTCACTTCGATTACTGCCAATTAGACACCCCTAAAAAGGTGTTTTCATTAGCCACGTCTACATCAACAAGAAGCCCACACGTAGTGGAGTATGGACATATATCGCCTTAATGCTATTTAAAAGGTACTATGTTGTGTTGCCCTGGACAGATTCCTGCTATGGGCCTCTGATATGATAGCGCCCTCACAAATTGTAGCTCCGAGAGCAAGGAGGAATAGGTGGCCAATCTGTCCTTCACTTTGGCAAGCGCGAACCCACGCAACGAACGCTCCCGACCGTAATCACGGATACTACCAACGCAGTTTAAGAGTGCTAAATTTTTTTTTGGTTTTGTTTTTAAGAAACACAGATATACTGAGATCTAATCCCCATATGTGCATGGCATGTCTAGTCCATTCTACTGTTTTTGTTAAACAGTATAAGTTGAAGCTTAGCTGAAAATTCGTACATAATACCTCATACAACATCATATGGTTTCTCGGGGTAGTTTGAATAGTTTGAATATGTTAATAGATCACATTATTCTAGACTGGCTATTTGATTCTGCCAGAATTATCCTAAGTGAATTTTCAGGTTATCTGTGTCCGACATTCTAGTCAAGACAACGTCTGGCCATTGTCTACGACCCGAGGGCAGGGAATCTATGGGAGGTGGAGAATATTTGCATGTGAGGACATAAAACTATTAGCTTGGGACAGGAGGTCAAATGTAGAAGGAGAGATACAGAGATAATCTGTGTTTTATATTCTTGAATTCAGACCAGAGCAATTACAATATATGATTGAGACTGGAGCAGTTGCAGTCTATAATCTTATTAGAGCAGTTGCAATCTATGATCTTACTAGAACAATTGCAATCTATGATCTTATTAGAAAGATTGGCACCGATATTAAAGAATAAACAGTATCAGTAGATACTAAAAACAACACTCTACAACACAATCTTCCTACAACTCTATGCTCCAATGCCAATCCTGGACAATGACAGAAAAAGAGAAAAGAAAAGTTACAACAACGGAAATGAGATACCATAGAAAGAATACGCAGTGTATCAATAATAGAGAAAATAAGGAATGATTAAATCAGAACTAACTTGGGGGTTATAGCTGTGCTAGATTTCATCAGAAAATAGCAAGTTAAATCATAACTACCCAACCATCGAACAGTATACCACGACAAGCAATGATGTACAGACCAAATGAGACCAGAAGAAGAGACAGACTATGAAAACGATGGACACAAGGAATAACAGAGTCCATGGGAATCTCGATATGTGAATCCCATAAATGGGCAATCTCCCGCATTTTATGCCTCACCTCAACACCGCAAAGTACAAGAGGAACAAGATGAGATGAGATGAGATGAGATGAGATGAAATGAAACTAGAACAGTTGCAATATATGATCATATTAGAGTAGTATACCACAACAAGCAATGATGTATAGACCAGATAGAATCAGAGGAAGAGGCCGACCACGTAAACGTTGGACGGAGGGAATAGCAGAATCCATGGGAATATCGATATATGAAGCCCATACTCGGGCACTCTCACGAAGTTTATACTCCACCTCGACACCGTAAGGTACAAGAGGAACATGATGAGATGAGATGAGATTAGAGTAGTTGCAATCTATGATCAGACAAGAATAGCTGCAATCTATGATTATACTAGAATAGCTGCAATCTATGATCACAACAGAACAGTTGCAATCTATGATTATACTATATCAGATGAAATCTATAATCTTACTAGAACAGTTTTAATTTATGTTCATATTAGAGCAATTGCAATCTATGATCGTATTAGGGCCATCTATAATAGCAGTAACACAATTGCATTCTATTCAATCTATCAGACAAGAACAAATGCAATTTATGATTATACTAGCTGACCCGGCCCGGCTACGCCCAGCTCCTGGTGGGGAGCATCTCATTTATTTCATATAAGTAGTCATATAAGTTCTCGTTCCCGTTACCGTCTGTCTGTCTGTCTGTCTGTCTGTCTGTCTGTCTGTCTGTCTGTCTGTCTGTCTGTCTGTCTGTCTGTCTGCCTGTCTGCCTGCCTGCCTGACTGTCCGCTCGCCCGCCCGCCCGACCGCCCGCCCGCCCGTCTGTCTGTCTGTCTGACCGTCCGTCCGTCTGTCTGTCTGACCCGGCCCGGCATCGCCCAGCTCCTGGTGTGGAGCATCTCATTTAATTCATATAAGTAGTCATATAAGCTCCCGTTCCCGACTATCTATCTGTCTGTCTGTCTGTCTATCTGTCTGCCTGCCTGCCTGCCTGCCTCCCTGCCTGTCTGTCTGTCTGTCTGTCTGTCTGTCTGTCTGTCTGTCTGTCTGTCTGTCTGTCTGTCTGATCATTTATTGGTTGCAGTTAGAACAACCTTAGATAAACGAAGACCAACTTACAAAAAGCATTAGAAAGAGCACTTGAAAGATCTTTACATCTTCCCCAACAATTAACTTGGGTAAATGGAGCGGCGGCAGCAGCAGCAGCAGAAGAAGAAAAAGGAGGAGTAGGAGCTGGGAGGGGGAAGAGGGAGGTGGAGGAGGGAGGTGGAGGAGGGAGGAGGAGGGAGAAGGAGGAGGGAGGAAGAGATAGGCGGAGAGAGGAGGAGGAGGGAAGAGGAGGGAGGAGGAGGAGTAGGGAGGAATAGGAGGGAGGAGGAGGGATTAGGAGGAGGAGAGAGGAGGAGGAGGGAGGAGGAGGTAGGAGGAGGAGGGAGGAGGAGGAAGGAGGAGGAGGAGGAAGGAGGAGGAGGAGGGAGGAGGATGAGGGAGGAGGAGGAGAGAGGAGGAGGGAGGAGGGAGAAGGAGGAGGGAGGAGGAGGAGGAGGGGAGGAGGAGTAGGGAGGACGAGGAAGAGGGAGGAGGAAGGAGGAGGGGGCGGAGGAAGAGGGAGGAGTAAGAGGGAGGAGCAAGGAGGAGGAGGAGGGAGAAGAAGGGAGGAGAAGAACGCAGAAGGAGGAGGGGGAGGAGGAGGAGGGAGGAGGAGGAGGGAGAATGAGAGGGAGGAGGAGGAAGAGGGAGGAGGGAGGAGGAGGGAGGAGGGAGGAGAGAGGAGGAGGAGAGGGGAGGGAGGAGGTGGAGGGAGAAGGAGGAGGGAGGAGGAAGAGGGAGAAGGAGGGAGAAGGAGGAGGGAGGAGGGGGGGAGAAGGAGGGGAGGAGGAGGAGGGAAGGTATGAGGAGGGAGGAGGAGGGAGTATGAAGAGGGAGGAGGAGGAAGAGGGAGGAGGAGGGATGTGGAGGGAGGAGGATGAGGGAGGAGGAGGGAGGAGGTAGAAGGAGGAGGAGGGAGGAGGAGAGAGGATGAGGAGGGAGGAGAGAGGATGAGGAGGAGAGGGAGGAGGAGGGAGGAGAAGGGGAGGAGGAGGGGGAGGAGGAGAGGGAGGAGGAGGAGGAGGTTAGGAGGAGGAGGGAGGAAGAGGGAGGAGGAGGAGGAGGGAGGAGGAGGGATGAGGGGGAGGATATAGGAGGAGGAGGGATGAGGAGAGAGGAGGAGGAGTAGGAGGAGAGAGGAGGAGAAAGGCGGAGGAAGGAAAGGACGTGATTAGGAGGAGGGAGGAGGGCGAGGAGGTAGGAGGAGGAAGAGGGAGGAGGAGGGAGGAGGAGGAGGAAGGAGGAGGAGGAAGGAGGAGGAAGAGGGAGGAGGAGAGAGGAGGAGGAGAAAGAGGGAGGAGGAGGATGGAGGAGGGAGAGGGAGGAGGGGGAGGGGAAGAGGAAGAGGGTAGGAGGAGGAGGAGGGGAGAGGAGGAGGAGGATTATAACGCATATGCCTGTAGATAACTGCAGCGAAAAGGTGGGTCTGTCGATCTATCTGACCAGGCGTGGCTTCGCCCAGCTCCTGGCGGGGAGCGTCTCATTAAATTCATACAACAACAAAAAAATTTACTTTAAAGAATGTCCTTCCACACACCATCCATTATTTTTAATGAAAACTGTTGTTAATCACCGACATGACTGTAGATAACTTCTTTAGGCATAAAAATATGAGTTACAATGTTATGCATTATGCATTATTTTTATGAAAACTTTGAAAATGCCTTAACGAATGTATCATTATTTTTATAACTCATATGCCGGTACATAACTATAGACAAAGAGTTTATAAATCTTTGAAAACGATGCAACAATATGACTATAAGGTATACAGAAAAGTTATGCCCCTTGAAATAACTTTTCTAGAGTTAAGTCCCCTCGCTATATAGAAATTATAATGAAAAATGAAAAATTAAATAATATTAAGTAAACAGCCGATTTGACACTAAAACAGTTGGCAGCGCGGGAATGAGAGGAAGACGTGTAGAAAATTTCATCTCAATAGGATGGACCGTTCGCGAACGCATAAAGGACATACACACACACACATTGCCTTGTATATATAAGACTAGAACAGTTGTAAAGTTTGATCATACTAAAGCAATTACAAGGTTTGATATTATTATAACAGTTGCAATCTATGATCATATTAGAACATTTGAAGTCTATGAATAAACTAGAACAGATGCAATCTATGATAATACTAGAACAGTTACAATCTATGATGAGACAAGAATAGCTGTTATCTGTGACCTGACATGAAGAGACGCAATCTATGATCATACTAGAACAGTTGCAATCTATGACCATACTAGAACAGTTGCAATCGATGATTGTAAAACAACCTCAAAGCACTTTGGGAGTATGATAAATGAAGGGTCTTTTAACCAGTCGTGTGGCTTATTTGGGTATATAGTGTTATCCCATGTTTGTGACTGAATTTGGGGGGGGGGGGTGAAGAGGAAAATATCACTATTCCAATGTGACTACACTCTACATTCACTGGGAAGTCGTGGTGGCACAGTGGCTAGCATGCTCGCTCCCCGTCGAAGCGAGCGTATGTTTGAATTGTCATGAGGCAGGTGTTTGAAAAGCGAACCGGCTCCCCGATCTAGACGTCTAAAATAGGCCCTATAAAATCTCCAGATAAATAAAGGCGAACGGCATGAAATTGACGACATAAGAAATCCAGTGCCAATTTATCTATAAAAATGTGGGGTTAGTACAATATACCCAGAACTCAAGGTGTGTAAAATGGTGCTGCCTTACTTTTACTTTTACTTTACTTTTACTTTACTTTTAGTTTACTTGTAGTTTACTTTACATTTACTTTACTTTTACTTTACTTTACTTTACTACTTAAATTTACCTTTACTTTTACCTTTACTTTATTTTACTTTTACTTTTACTTTTACTTTACTTTTACTTTTACTTTTACTTTTACTTTTACTTTACTTTACTTTACTTTACTTTACTTTACATACTTCTACTATCCCTATTAGTTGAGACACAAGTTCAGATTAAGCATGATTAATTCTCCAACCCAGCATTGCTACAAGTCACTTCATGTAATCTCAGGCGTGAGGGGATTTTCAATTACAAGTCGATGTGAAGCAATAAGCCACACATTATCGGTACCAGTCATGACTCAACATTTACTACTGACAATAGCTTGCAAACAGGCCCAGTATGAGCAATTAGACTAAAAATTAACAGATTCAGTGCTAAAAGTTTTAGACCAAACATGGCACACAATCAAATGAGCAAGTATTATTATGAACATTTTCGTTCACTGAGCTTTGCAACTGTGGAAGATACCATGAAACCAATCAAATAACAAACTGACCATAGTATGGCGATATATCGTCCTTCTGTCCAAATGGGAGATCAAATCGATACTGGACAGATGACAGCCACGTGGATCAAACCAAATTTAAAGTTTACCCACAGTCCGTGTGTCAGTTGTTAATGTGTATTGTATTTTTATTCACAGCAGTCTGCTTGGCCTCGGGGTGTAATGCGTTTGCATTTGAGCTTCGAGTGCGCTGATGACCGGGTTTCCAACATTCGTCAGTTAGACTTCAACGTTGACTTCCCATCAGAAAGCAATGGTAAACCACTCAAGTGCATTTGCCGAGAACTGCAACACCAGGTTGAGGCTGAACGCTACGTCCAGCAAGGGACAGGCAACATTTGTTTCTGTACATCGACGTCGGGGTCTGGGGGTTAGTGAACTCAGTTTTAAAATCCCCTGACATACCGGGTCCATGATTCGAAATTAACCGCAGACAATTTGGTCGCAGATCTGTATGCGTTGATTTCTATTGCATGAGCGTCGGAGTTAAGAGAACAAGAGCAAACTACTGAACGCAAAAGCACAAAGAAAATCACATAGAGCCAGTAATTGCTGTGGTTGGTTGCAACGTCCTGTATACAGGACACATAACTAACTTTATATCACGACACGTAACAGCATAAGGTGATGTCAGGTCAATGTTCTAAAAGCAGAGATTGTCATTCGTAAACTTGTGATAATCACTAACAAAAAATAATTAATTGTCATTGTATGGGTGTAACACATCAATGTGAGATCACTTAATGGGCAATAGATGCTGTTAAATATTTCATATTTCATGTTTGTTTAATTTTGAATACCAAATATTGATATGCATAGCGAGGACTGCTACCTTCCTAGCACAAATTAATGAGAAAGAGAGCGGGCGTTTTAGCGAGAGAGAAAAACAGGAGGAAAGACAGAGAGAGAGAGAGAGAGAGAGAGAGAGAGAGAGAGAGAGAGAGAGAGAGAGAGAGAGAGAGAGGAAGAGAGAGATAGAGATAGAGATAGATAGATAGAGAAAGAGAGAGAGAGAGAGAGAGAGGAGAGAGTTAGAGAGAAAGAGAGAGTGAGAGAGATAAATAAAAAAAAGCAATAGAGGAAACAGTGAGAAAAAGACGAAGATTGAACGAACGAACGAATGATCTTTATTTAATAACTGTCACAATGGGGAATACATGGCGAAAGAAGAAGAAGGAGAAATAGAAGATGAAGAAGAAGAAATATGAAGAAGAAGAAGAAGAAGAAGAAGAAGAAGAAGAAGAAGAAGAAGAAGAAGAAGAAGAAGAAGAAGAAGAAGAAGAAGAAGAAGAAGAAGAAGAAGAAGTTACGAAGAAGAAGAAGAAGAAGAAGAAGAAGAAGAAGAAGAAGAAGAAGAAGAAGAAGAAGAAGAAGAAGAAGAAGAAGAAGAAGAAGAAGAAGAAGAAGAAGAAGAAGAGGAAGAAGGAGAAGACACTATTGACAGCATTAACTCCCGTGTGTCTTTTGGTTATGAAAAATACGGTACGAACCTTACCCATATTCGCGGTAGCTCACTAGCTACGCTAAAATATTTACTTCAAGTTTTGTAGGCAGTAAAGACGACCGAAGGGATACTGACCACATCAACTATTGAGTGCTGGCTGGTATATATATAAGTTGGACTAACGCCATATACCAAATGTACCTCAATGCGTTGTAGGGACTACTATTTGACTTCTTGGGCGTGTAATCAGTTCTCGTGAGTTAGTTTCGATTATGAGATGTTCAATATTGTTTATGCAATCAAGTTGTTCTCGTCACTCTTCCTTAGTATATATCCGCAGTCTCTATTAATTTATCACCATTCTGTCAGATCTCATTGAAGCAGAACAAGGAAATTGAGACTAAGGGACGGACTAGACAACATAAGCATTGAAAACTATAGTTACGACTGATATTCGAACCTGTCATCTCCAAATGACGACGGCGTCTCGCTGCAGGAACAAGTGTACTTCGACGCATGACTTGTTCGTGGAGTTAATAAATAAACACACATAGTATTGTTTAATGCTCATAGAAGTGAGAAGAAGAAAGTAGAGACTAGAGGACGCACTAGACAACATAACAATTGAGAGCTATAGTTACCGACTGGGATTCGAATCTGTCACATCTAAATGATAACGGCGCCTCGGTGCAGGAACAAGTATACTTCGACGCATAACCAACAAGATACATTGTTCGTGCACCAAGTTGTCGTCATGGTTGGTGGCGGGCTCGAATCCCGGTTGATCACTAAAGTTTTATGTTGTCTAGCGCGTCCTCTAGTCTCTACTTCCTTCTTCTACTTTGTTGAGCGCCAAAAATAGATATGTGTATTTATTTAGGAACTGTCTTAGTGCCTAAAAGGATTCCCTAATTGACAATTATCACTGAATTACTTTCGCGTTAAGCAGCTTATTCTTGTAAATATCTTATTTACGTTTTAATGATAACAGAGAAACGACGCCATGAGGTTTACTGGATCTATGGCGCAAACTCCATATGTTTATAGGCCAGTCCGGCGAAGATCAATAGCATACCGGCAGACTTTGCTTCCCAGAACATAACCAGGTACGCATTGTAGGCTGGGTGGACTTATGCGCCTGGGTCAGTTAAAATATTTCTGTCTATTTGGGGATTCTCGGCCACGGGTGAGCAGGAAAGTGTGCTAATCACTTTACTACCGCGCCTCACTGTGTAGATATTAAATTCATTCAACTAGTTACTTATGTACCCAGGAGTATCAAAGTACCTTGCGGCCCATATTTCTGAGGCATGAATGCACACACACTCACGTAACCATGCACGCTGACGTACACGCACGCACACACAAGGAAACCATACGCACTAACACGTACACACACACACACACACACACACATATATATATATATATATATATATATATATATATATATATATATATATATATATATATGTGTGTGTGTGTGTGTGTGTGTGTGTGTGTGTTT
The DNA here is from genome assembly GCA_014155875.1 of Cepaea nemoralis. Lineage (NCBI taxonomy): Eukaryota > Metazoa > Mollusca > Gastropoda > Stylommatophora > Helicidae > Cepaea > Cepaea nemoralis. The sequence continues at coordinate 373,175 of JACEFZ010005877.1, read as the reverse complement.
ATACGCTTACAAACACTTGTCCAATCAGCGCATGTCAAATCTACGAGTATGGACGCAAAATTAGCTGCTTGGTTTTGGCAATAAGTGGGGGTAATAATAACAGACCCGTGTTTGTCATTAGTGGATAATAACGCGAAAATAACACAGCTACCGCCGGATATTCTCTCTTGCTCGTGTAAATAACACCAGGTTATTAGATCACACAAGCGAATTGTGAACAATGGAGAACCCCGGATGTCAGCATGAAAATACAATTAATTCTCAGTGCAGGAGCTTAAATACCGCCATTTTTACAAGCTCATATTTGGAGGTAAATTTCAGGTTGTGATTGGTAATTGTAATTTGCAACTGAATGATTCAACGGAAAAGCTCGTTATTGACTTTAAGACGTAATTTACAAGTAGCTCGGTGTGGGTTCAACTGGTGGGGAGGATCACCAGTACAAGGGAAAGCTAATCCATACGCAAAAAATCAGTTGAATGCACTACACGTGAAAATACTTGTATGAATTGAAAGCGAGATAACGCGGAAAAAAAATGATAATGGTCATACTCCTCAAGGACACAACAGGCTATGGCACCACGCGTTTAACTAACTAAAGATAGGAGGTGCCGATGAATCTGACCGTAAAACTACTAAAATGACAGCTAAACATTTGTTGCATGAGTGTCTAACATATACAGAACAGAGAAAAGTATGTTGGTCTACATCCACTCCATTTGAGTAACAAATCTGCACACTTTATGGGGATATTATAAAGATTATGTTAACTGCTGCTGTTTGGTTTTGTTCATACTGACGTCTGAAGATGAGCGAAGAAGATGAACAAGAAGAAATGTGGGCATTAGTTTATTATAGATCACTGAATAGTGAGAAGAGGTGTTTAATTCCTTTTTCCGCCTCGCCTTCCCTCCCAGAGAAATCCCAGAAAATATAGCGATGCATCTGGCATCAATATTCATGGGGCCAGCTAGAACCCACAACTACACCAGATGACAACAGGAATCAAGCCACTATAAGATATTGAACCCACAAATACACCCGTTGACAACAGGAATCAAGCCACTGTAATGTATTTAACCCACAACTACACCAGTTGACAACAGGAATCAAGCCAATGTAAAGTATTGAACCCACAACTACACCAGTTGACAACAGGAATCAAGCCACTGTCAAGTATTGAACCCACAACAGCACCAGTTGACAACAGGAATCAAGCCACTGTAATGTATTTAACCCACAACTACACCAGTTGACAACAGGAATCAAGCCACTGTCAAGTATTTAACCCACAACTACACCAGTTGACAACATGAATCCAACAACTGTAAAGTATTGAACCCACAACTACACCAGTTGATAACAGGAATCATGCCACTGTAAAATATTTAACCCACAACTACACCAGTTGACAACAGGAATACAACCACTGTAAAGTATTGAACCCACAACTACAACAGTTGACAACAGGAATCAAGCCACCTTGAAGTATTGAACCCACAACTACACCAGTTGACAACAGGAATCCAACCACTGTAAAGTATTGAACCCACAACTACAACAGTTGACAACAGGAATCAAGCCACTGTAAAGTATTGAACCCACAACTACAACAGTTGACAACAGGAATACAACCACTGTAAAGTATTGAACCCACAACTACACCAGTTGACAACAGGAATCCAACCACTGTAAAGTATTGAACCCACAACTACAACAGTTGACAACAGGAATGAAGTCACTGTAAAGTATTGAACCCACAACTACACCAGTTGACAACAGAAATCCAACCACTGTAAAGTATTGAACCCACAACTACACCAGTTGATAACAGGAATCATGCCACTGTAAAATATTTAACCCACAACTACACCAGTTGACAACAGGAATCCAACCACTGTAAAGTATTGAACCCACAACTACAACAGTTGACAACAGGAGTCAAGTCACTGTAAAGTATTGAACCCACAACTACACCAGTTGACAACAGGAATCAAGCCACGGTAAAGAAATGAACCCGGACAACGGATGTGGTATTACACCCACCAAATAACCACCAAATAAAAAAGTACATGCGGTGGCCGCCACCGCAGAGCAGTGCTAACTAGCTTGTGTGTCGGCCGGTAGTCATGCGTTCGAATCCCGATCTAGAGAGACATTTTACATTTGACCAGAGCTAATATGGACACAAGGGAATGTCTTAGGAGGTAAATGCGGCCGGAGTGGTATTTCCCGCATCACTCATGCATTACCCATTGGCGTATAACAATAAGAGACTAGCACCACACACTTAATACGCTTAAATGAGAGTAACAGGGCCCTTTACTTTACGTGTTACATTGATGTAACATAATTATAAAGCTGCAGTTCATAAACTATTAAGGCCATGAAAACAAGCTACTGAAAACCACAACAAGAACAAGTCACGTAACTAACAGCATGCGAGCAGACAAACATTTTTGAAGAGCATATTTTACCGCAGAAGTATATTTTTGTGCTTAATGCCCGCAACATAATTCTCAACGTGATTTATTAACATGAAGACGACATGACAGAGAAAGACCCCATTAATAAAATATCTAAATCCATGCAACGCATTTAAGACAGTTGATAATAGTGCAAGAGGATCCTCTTACTTAAAGATTATGTATGGTGGGGTCTGCTTCGTGGGTGCAAATGGTGGACAATGAGTAATGACTTAGTTAAGAAACGAGAAGAGGGAAAAAAGCCAACATAGAGGCATTGACTGCTGAAGATGTTAAAATTACTCATGACAGATTCCACATGAAATATTACTTATGAAATACGCCTCATGAAATATTACTCATGTCACCATAGAAATTAGAGCAATGAAAATTATGACACACATAAACAGAACAGGATGAATAGAAAGCATTAGAGTATTGCAGGAAAATACTAGACAAAAGAAGCAATTTGCTACTCTTAATTTGCTTTTCGTCTCCCAAAGGAATACATGCCCAAGAGACGCTAATACAGATACAAACAGGTTACGTGGAAACCCTCAATCTGTTATTATCGGTGCACGATAAGGCAGATGTGTTCAGGGTCTTTTGGAATCGTGCATATAGTCAGGAAGAACGTATACATTTTCATTGCCTGGGCAGAATGGTGTGGCAGGAAATGGCCAGATGATCTGGCTGACGCTCTGCTCTCCATGGAAAGGCCAGACGGGCATATAATCAGATTGTAACTGGTATCATTAGTATTGGACTCTTGGCTAGTTGTTGTAAATGAGGACGGAGAGAGTGTGGGAATGTCCGAGTGCTGTGATTCCGGTTCTTGACTCAACTCAACCTTAATCAGATGGACAATGTTTAATCACGTAAATAAAGTTTACATTTATTTTCACCACTTGAGACGATTTGGGTAAATGACTTGCTCAGTGCCATGGGTTCACCTGCTATTGAACTCCATGACTCTACTTTTATGTTTATTGCCAGCATGCGGCTTATATAATAGTTCTGTCCAGTGCGCTCGCCTTCATAGGGGTATGGCTATTTATTATCTTCTTCTCTAGTCGGCACCATGGTCATTTCTCAGCACCTTACTGAATAGTTACACTGCTATCCGCTACACGTTATACCAACTCACTACAAACGCCACTCAACATAACAGTAATAGGTGGACTCAAACGCCAGCTGTAGTTTTGTTCGTGTGTTGCGTTACACAGACTAAGATGAACACCGTCACTATAACATTCATATATTCGACACTAAAACTACACAACGTTTTCTACACATAGACTATCTTAAAATAGTGGCTCAGTGTTGGTCATCACTCATCGTCATACTGTGGTCCGCACTCCGCGAAACCACAATCTAGACTGCCTAGTCTGGACCCCACTTCCTGTTAACTTAGGAAGCGAGTCCCAACGTTTCCCACGCTGTGTGAAAAGTACCCACTTTTCACGGTCCAGGTATCCAATTACTGAACACTGCCATAACCTCTAACCTCGTCTAATCTGGGTCATGGCTTGACTATGCCATGACGTAACCAAGGTCATGGCACCCTACATAGTTTTAGATCACGTGGCACTCGATGAGTGACATGTTCAGTGTCACTTCAGCTGGGTTGACTTCCTACAGGATTTCTTGGTGCCTGTTTGTGCCTAGGAGTCGAGGTTGATTTGTTAATATCTCGCTTCAACGGGGATATGGAGATATGACCATCAGAATGGTAGGCACACGCGCTATCTAGTGCACTACCGCTGCTCACAACAACAATAACACCAATAATAACACCAATAATAATAATAATAATAATAATAATAATAATAATAATCATCATCATCAAAATGACTCTTCATAATAATAGAGGACACAGAAGATTGGATGGAGATCAAAATGGCTCAATGGATAAGGACTGTTGTTCTTAAACATCCGATCTGCTGATGCCGAGGTAACCGGTTTAACCCCTACATCGGTCAGTTGGACTAAAATGTTGACCTCTCGTCCTTACAAGTACCTCAGAAGTCGCCTAATGGAGAGATACACGGGTAAATAGGGAAATCTAACCCACATGCAAAAATCAATTCAGTGCAAAAGCGGTATTTGCATGTGTATGGACTACGCTTGAGTTCAAAGCGAGGGATAGCAAAAAAAAAAAAAAAGCAAAGAAGGCATATAGGGTGGTCATGATCGCCAATGTATGTTTCAGAGAAAGGGAAGATTGTACATGTGTATAGATATATAGAACTACAACGTAAAATCTCAAAATGTGTGGCAAGAACAACATGTTTAAAGTTAGGCTCGACAAAATAGGTTACATGACTGTCAGTAAATACTGACTATCATCATCATCATCATCATCGTGTCAGGATGATATGCGTGGAGGGTGAAGGTTCCAAACCTCACACGATCACTTGTGACTTGCATCTAGTATATGTTCTTGGTCCCATATTGTGGACATAACCTCTGTGCATTTCCCGTTACCCATTTCCCATCAATTGTGATATTTTTTTTAAAAAATACATAAATGTGGTATTTCACCTCAAAGCATGCCACAAACATATGACGGTGTACATTTAATTTCTGTAATAAAGTTACAGTTTTAATATGTTTCTCGATGAGGTCTTTTTTATTTTTCTGTCAACATGTGATATTCATTGTAATTCCCTCAGAATGGAGGTGGAGGCGGTCACTGCGGCTCTCCGCTGGATGGAGAATACGACACACACACACATCGTGATTGTAACTGACTCAGAAAGCATGCTGACGAGGGTGAGGACGGGCAGGCTTCGTGCGGAGTGGCTTGCTTCGCTTCGGACGGAGGTCACGGGTGAGAAGCATCGCCTGGATCTTTTCTCCGGGACATGCCGGCGTGCTGGGAAATGAACAGGCGGACAGACTGGCTGGCTCTGCAGAACTTGGTGGAGTATTGATACAAGACAAGGCAGACGTGGTTGCGGCCTTGTGGGAGCACGTGCACACCTTGGAGGAGCAAATGGATTACTATGGTCTGGCAAGAATGCGACAGCGAGGAGTGACGAGGGGATTTGGCCGACGCTCAACGCTTAGAGGAAAGGCGAGACGGACATACAATCAGATTGCTACTGGTACTATTAGTGTTGGAACTCTTCGCTGGCTGCTGAGGATGGGGACGGAGCGCTTATGGGAATGCCTCGAATATTGTGATGTCGATTCCTAAATCAATCAATCAATCAATCCCTCAGAAAAACACATGTTCACTTCCGCTGTATGTTCCTCAGCTTATCTGCTTATTGTCCATATTTCACATGCATACAACAATATAGGCAATATATAGCACTTGAACATACATATTTTGTCACAAAAATTGACAGCTTTATATTGGTGAATAAGTTTTTCATTTTGAAAACGGTTACCGTTGCCATGACGATTCCTATTTAACAAATCACTTCATAATATAATTCGCATGTTGACTGTCAGTGGAATTCTTCTTACGTCACTTAAAGTTGTCACGGTAGTTGTATCACATGAGGTTAAGTAACATCACCGCAAGTAATGTCACGGTAAGTTACATCATGTCAGTTTAAGTCACGTCACTTTGAGTCACGTCACGGTATGTTACATCACAGCAGGGCAAGGGGAGTCACGTCAAGATGTCACGGTAAGTTATATCATGTCAGTTTAAGTCACGTCACTTTGAGTCACGTCACGGTAAGCTATATCGCACCAGGAAAAGGGAAGCCACGTCAAGATGTCACTGTAAATCAAATCATGTCAAGTATACCCAAAAAAAACAAAAAACAATAAACAAGCAAAAGAAAAATGAAATTAATAAATATAAAACTAACTCAAGCCGAGTCAACACAGACAAGCGAAATACAAAATTTGGTTTCTTCTGTAACATGTCTGTTTGCCATCCTGAAACATTATCAATGTAAAAAGTATTCTATTCAAGCATCAACAGGATAAGAGAAGTATAATTACATAACTGGAAATGTGTTTACGATATGTCTAATGTGAATAACTCTATATATTTAGATTATTGTAGAGGTTCTCTGATAAATATGATGGTATGAAGAGCAGTGTATTCTTAATACAGAAGCACAGATAAGAGATCATTTGGCAAATGGAATTTATAAGTTAAAAGAAAGGCAAATATGACTTTGGATAAGCAGTACAGACGTACATGAGTGAGTGTATCACGTGTAATGACACAGTTGATAAAGACATAATAGTAGCAGTAGTAATAGAAGAAGAAGAAGAAGAAGAAGAAGAAGAAGAAGAAGAAGAAGAAGAAGAAGAAGAAGAAGAAGAAGAAGAAGAAGAAGAAGAAGAAGAACAACAACAACAACAACAACAACAACAGCAGCAACAACAACAACAACAAGACCAACAAGACCAACAAAAGCAACCACAACATCATCAATTACAACACAACAACAACTTGAATGCCCGGACTAATGGAGTGGAAGAACATAAAACTAAACATTAAGCACAACACTGATCGCATAACAACAGTCTATACCAAGGTCGATTATATCGAACGTCCGAGAGAAATCGCCGTCCAATACACAAGACACATGTTAGTTAGGAGAAACAAACAGCATTTGAAGAACGTTTCTCAGCTGTGGCAATGTCTGATTAACGCTTAAAGACAGTTTAAAATGAGGTATAGCAGTGCATTTTGTGTGTCTGACCACCTGGAGGACTCCATGAACTTTGGGTTTGACAGAAACTCATAACACATGTGTGCGGATATTTCTTCCCTTATTTGTAGAAATTGCGAAGGCTTAATTTTGAGTTATTTTACAATCAGCTGGATGTTTTCCTCATTTTGTAGAATTTCTATTCTGTGTGATAATTTTCTTTTCAATCATGGTCGTCATCTCGTCGTCGTTATCAATGTTGTGTTTATTGTTCTCGTTTGCGGCGAAGTTTAATCATTTCTAGACTTCTGTACAGTGGTGCGCGGCATGTTAAATGAAAATGCCTTCTTAGAATCATCTATGCAATTGGGGCGCTTTGTTCTCTTGACATTTAAGTTCCTCATACTGTTGTTTCAACCTAAAGATGGTTGTAACTTTAACAGCTTTTTTGTTTCGACATCATACTCGCCATCATCATCAACATCATCACTCTTTCTCAACAGCATCATCAGCATTGTCTTGATCATAATGTCATAATACTGATACTGAAGGCGTTCGATCATGTCTTGCCATTGTCCCCTACTCTCTGCAGTTCTCTTCAACTCGACAATAAATATAGTTCTGTGCCATAGTCTGTGCCATATTTCTAATTTACACGATGTTCCTGTGAGAGAGTGTGTATTATGTGTCTAGTTGATATAATACTATGTCTGTATGTCTGTATGTTTGTAGTTTGTGTGTGTGTGTATGTGTGTGTGTGTGTGTGTGTGTGGTATTTCTAGTTCACGTGATGTTTTTGTGTGTGAGAGAGAGTGAGAGAGAGAAAGAGAGAGAAAGAGAGAGAGAGCGAGAGAGAGAAAGAGAGAGAGAGCGAGTGAGATTGAGAGAGAGATAGATAGAGAGAGTGAGATAGAGAGATAGATAGATAGAGAGAGAGAGAGAGAGAGAGAGAGAGAGAGAGAGAGAGAGAGAGAGAGAGAGAGAGAGAGAGAGAGAGAGTGAGAGAGAGAGAGAAATTTCTAATTCACACGATGTTCTTGTTTTAGCGTTCGTGTTATGTATCTAGTTCATATGATATTATTAAACATGACATTATTCATTCAACTAGTCTAACCTACCAAGTGAAATACTGTAGTTCACGTCCTCTTCCAACATTTTTGCGGCTGTGAATTTCTGTCGAGTCTGTCTGTATAAATTGTTTCCATTGTCTAGTATTTCCCCACATATCTCTTTCTCTCTTATTGTCTAGTATTTCTCCACATATCTCTTTCTCTCCTCATATCTCTTTCTCTCCTGTTGTCTACTATTTCCCCACATATCTCTTTCTCTTCACTTGTCTAGTATTTCCCCACATATCTCTTTCTCTCTTATTGTCTAGTATTTCTACACATATCTCTTTCTCTCTTTATATCCCTTTCTCTCCTCTTGTCTACTATTTCCCCACATATCTCTTTTTCTTCACTTGTCTAGTATTTCTCCACATATCTCTTTCACTCCTCTTGTCTAGTATCTCCCTTATATCTGATACTCTATTCTTGTCTAGTATTTCCCCTGGTATCATTTTCTCTCCTCTTGTCTAGTATTTTCCCACAAATCTGTTTCTCTCCTCCTATCTAGTATTTCCTCTCGTACCTCTTTCTCTCCTCTTGTTTGGTATTTCCCCTTATATATCTTTACCTCCCATTGTCTTCTGCTGGTGTCAATATTATTAGTTAAAATTTAGTTGTCTCTCCTTTACAGGAAATCACAGGCAACCTCAATAATCTTTGGCTGTTTGACATTGCTGTCCGAACGACCGGCACTCATACCATTGTATGGAAACAAGCGCAAGGCAGTCTACTTCCTCCAAATCGCCCGCAGATGTGTTTCGAACGCGGTATGCAGGATTACGAATTGTATTCATAATTCCTTTCCAACAGCGCCGGTTATTATTATTCAACCTAGAAAAAGACTGTTTACGCATCTTCAGGCGTATTACTAAATACGGACAGGGACCCCTTTAAACGCCCTACCACGCACTAGACATATGGTTCTAGTCTAAAACCTTGATACACCCATCAACACTCCATAGATGGTAAAATCAATATCACGTCAGCCGCTTTTACTTTCTTGGACATTTCCTGGCATCAATTTTATTGTTGGATCGACCTGGAAGCCCAGACTGAGTTTTAAAATGCGCCTTCATTACACGTACTTTAGATGTCGCCTAATGGCAAGGGACACTGGTAATAGGGAAAGCTAACCCATACGGAAAGATTAATCCAGTGAACACGATGTATTTGCATGTATGGACTACGCTTAAATTCAAAGCGGGCGATAGCAAACTAAACGGAATATAGGATGGTCATGATAGCCAATGATTCGAACAAATGATCATTGGAACTGCAGGCAAGCATGAGAGCCACTGCACTTTCCTGGTTCCCCCAAAACCTAATAATTCACTATCATTTGTATTATTAGAGAGTCCCTATGACCAAGTGGTTACGCCACCTGCTTCATGCTACAAAGGTTGTGGGCTCGTTTCCGACCAACGTTGCTCGGTTCACCAGCGCAATTTTTTAGGAGACTTCTGGGGGTCGTTGCTGGAGCTATAGAGTTCGTGGCTGTCCTGAGGGAGATAACGAGCCATATGAGATAACACCCGGGGCAATACAGTTTATCTTTTGTCTTGTAAACAATTATTATTATTATTATTGCTATTATTATTATTATTATTATTATTACTATCGATTGAGTGGTCTCCTTCAGATGTCACATGTGCTCTTATATGCAGCAAGGCCTTGTCCTGACCACTCTCTGTATGCAGCATATTTAAACGATCATTCTTTATCAACTTATTTGTCATGCCTGCTTTCCATCTTTCCATCTAACTTCCAGAGCAGTAAGCATTCTATGCATATATAAGTGTGAAGATTACACGACAGTCCTGCAGGCTGTGTTTCCTATACACCGGAGATAATTTCACATTTGCATATACATTTCAGCTCTGATAGAAGGGCTATCGCTGGTCCTAGCCTGACCTGTATATAATTTTATAAAGTTTTACTGTGACCCCATTATGACCATGGATGTTTTTTTTCTGCGGTTGCTACTACTTCTAGTGCATTGAAGTATTTTTTGTTTGCTTGTGGGTTAGGCAGACTGAGGAGCTAGATGGACTGATATGATGGCATGGGGGAATACCGGAATACCATCAGCTGAGTTGATTCAGATGACCAAGGACCAAGATATATGGAAAAACATGAACGCCTACATTGGCTGGCAAATTACGTAATGATGATTCTGAATCTGTGTTTTCGCCGTTGGGAGCCGCGAGGGCGTTCCAGTTAGGTGCTCACCTGTCGGCCCGGTGATCTAAGAGTTCGAATCCCCAAACTTGTGAAATTTGTTAATTGCTTTAGGCTCCCAGGTCGATCAAGTCTAAGGGAGTACCACTAGATGTCTGGAGGTGTAAATGCGGCCCACGTAATATAGACCACGCCATCTACCGAATAGCGATTCATTCACTCATTCATTCATTAAGTAGTAAGTTCTTTGCAGAACCTCGCTCCCATAACAACCTTTCGAAAACCTCTCGATCATAAGCAAGATGTCCCGCGTCCGATACACTCATCTTTAGATCATCCGCCACATCATGCACCCATCTTCTCTTTGGCCTTCCTCTTCTTCTCTCCCAGACATATACCCCTCCATTATTGTTCTCACTACTTTCGTGACGTTTTGATTGACCAATAAAAAATATGTGTCAAACACCATATGCCCAATGTGATTCAGGCGTGTAAAAGTGTCTTTTACTTCCTTTCTATGTCCGTCTTTACAGGACAGGAGAAGCCTTGCTGAGACGCATGAACTATACATAGTTTGTAACTATAATACACATGCGCAACTGAAAATGTTCCCCGGACTGTGTCTGCGTCATGCAACTACTATGATTACAATCATAGCTAGATTGAGATCGTGTTTTTTACTCTCCAGCCTGAAAGTAAACTTGTGTGAGTCATAATTCATTGATAAAGTTTAATATTTGTAAGAATACATATTTATTATTTTGAGAGAGAGAGAGAGAGAGAGAGAGAGAGAGAGAGAGAGAGAGAGAGAGAGAGAGAGAGAGAGAGAGAGAGAGAGAGAGATAAAGATCGAAATATATAGTCTATAGTACGGAAGACAATTAAGATTCATTCATTCATTAAGTAGCATTACCTTTGCAGAAACTCGCTCCCTTACAACTTTCCAGCAAACTTCTCGGCCATAAGCAATATGTCGCTCGTCCGACACACCCATCTGGAGATCATCTACCACATCCTGCACCCATCGTCTCTTTTGCCTTTCTCTTCCTCTCTTCCCGGGCATATACCCCTGCATTATTGTTCTCTCCAAACTTTCATATCGTTTAAAGTGAGTACAATTTTTCAATTTTCTTTGTTTTATTGCCTTCAGTAGCCAACCTTCTTTAATATTCAGATCTTGTCGTATGGATGCATTCGTTCTTTTCTTTATTCAAGATATTCCTAGAACTCGCCTTTAACATTTATTTTCAAAGGCCATAATACGTTGTTCAGCTTGTTTAGTAAGTGTCCAGCTCTCATAGGCGATTGTTGCAACGGAAAAATGCATGCTCTTAAAAATCTAGTTTTTGTAGGTCTATCTGTCCAACGCCACAATTTATTCAGTTGTGTTAGTTTTTTGAGAGCAATAGATATTCGTCTTTTAATTTATTTCATTGTGTCACCATTGTTAGTAATTAATGATCCAAGATATTCGAAATTTTCCACCACCTCCAAGTTTTCCTCTTTAACATATATTTCTTTCTCAATATTAGTTTTATCTGTATGTATGATCTTTGTTTTTGCTATGTTAAGATTTAAGTTGTGATTTTCACTATTATTTTATGTTGAAGTTATTAGTTTTTCTATACCATTCTGTGATTGTGGATAGCAAGGCTGTATCATCAGCAAATCGAATCTCTGGTATTTCATAATCACCGATATCTAGGGTGCCATATTGCTCCTTGGTTATATCATCTCTGACATTTCTCATTATATTTTCGGCGTACAGGTTAAACAAATAGGAGGACTGCTTGCTTGATGTCAAACCAATTTGATGTCTCGCCATCTATCCTAACCACTGCTTGTTGGTCTAGACCAGTGTTTCCCAACGTGGGGCCCACGCCCCACAGGGGGGCAATTCGATTGTTAAGGGGGGCAATTCGAAAATGGAAGAAATCGGCTGAATATAACAAAACGGGGAGACTTGAGACTGAAGTTAACTAAATTGGAACCTGACATAAGATCTCTTTGCAGCAAGCATCAAGCGCAAGGATCTCACTAAATTTAAATAATAAATAATTACTAATAATTAAAATAATATTGAAAAATCTTTCATTAAAATTATTTTGTACTTGAATTTCAGTTCTCCATTATATGTTTTGAAAATTTACTTACTGTGTTTGCTCAATAATGTCCTAGTGATTTCTTCCTAAAACCTATCATTCAAGTTTCTTTAGTGAACATTTCAATTTTTGAATATTAAAAATAATGTATATGTTGAGGGGGGGGGGGCGTGGGGTGGGGGAGGGGGGCAATATGAATTTTAGAAAGGCTTAAGTGGGGCATGGCACAAAAAAGGTTGGGAAACACTGGTCTAGACACAGCATATTTATGAGTTGTACTACATGTGATGGTAAGCCTATTTCTCTCATGATTTTCCAGTTTCTAACACGGTAAAATGCCTTTGAGTAATCCACAAAACATGAGACTAAGTTTACATTAAAATCTCTGCACTTTTCTGTTATTAAACGCATATTGAGTATGTGCTTTCTTATTCTTCTTCCGTGTCTAAATCCAGCTTGAATCACATTAATTTCTTCTTCCATTTTCTTACGAAGTCTTCCTATAATGATGTTTAGTAGAATTTTACTTGCATGACTGATCAGGGCAACAGTTCTTTAGTTGGTGCATAATTTCAGGTTGCCCTTTTGTGGTATTGAAATGAAGATATTTCTCTTTAAATCTTTTGGCAATATACCATATTTTCATATCTTTTTACATATTGTTTCATAGATTTGTATGCTTTCTTCTCTTTCTGATTTAATTATTTCAGCCTGTATCTCATCACATCGTGGTAATTTAGTATTCTTCATGCTCTTTATTGCTCATACAATTTCATCCAATGAGAGTTAAATTTCAGTCTCTGCTGTCATTAGTTCATGTACCTCATTCATATTATTACCGTCATTCATATATACATTCCACTGCAGTATTCCTTCCATCTTTCTAGAATTTTTAAAGCTTCTGTTAGGGTATTTCCCAACTTGCCCCATATAACATTTAATTGACGTTGAACATTTCTTGTCAGCAACTTCATTTTTATAAACATTTCGTAATCTCTTCCATTCTTATTTAGATACGAACTGAAAATAACCTCTGACTTATTTTCAGCTCTCAAGGAGAGATGCGTTAATAGAGAAAGAAAACCATTAACAACAAGTCAGATAATACTTTCCAACATAAACTGCTTACGTTGACAGACACAATAAGCAATTATATATATTCCATGCCTAAATAAGTGAAAAATAAACGCAAATGACAGAAATATTGACACCTGTCAAATTTTAATCTGTTTTTCATTTTTGATCCGCTGTCATTATGTTTTTTTTTAAAACTGTCCACAGCCTATGATTACACAAGTCAGAACATAACATCTTTGAAAACATGTTTAACTCATGCTAGATACACCGAATCGTGGTTAAAACAGTCATGCCATATTTTGCTAAATACATTTTATTACATTGAGAGGTTCGTATGTTCAATCATTCATCCAGTCAGGTACCGTCTCCATAATGAAGTTTGGCGGCAATGGATCTCCAACACTGTCTGTCTCTCGCCCTGACTGTACACTCTGTCAGATTGCTGTTCGTCGATCGCCTGATGTTATCTTCCCATTTGTATTATTATCTATCTGATGCTCGCTTGCCTTCAATGTAACCCTGCAGTATGGTTTTTATAAGAGTGTTATGTCATTCAACGTGACGGAAATCTTTCACTTGCCTATTTTTTAAATTTCTTACATCAACTCCGTATTCATCCTCACTTGTTCTAGAACCTCTGTATTTGATTGTTTTTGTTTCCATGGAATACGACATATTCTTCTGTATACCCACAGCTCCATGGCCTCTAATCGATTTTCTAATTGCTTGTTCCTTGTCCAGGCTTCCGCGCCGTATAGTAGTGTTAAATGTACATAACATTTGGCGATACTCATTTTTAATGCTTTGTTAATCTCTCTAGATGTTAATATTGATTTCATAATGTTGACAACATTGTTAGCAAATTCAATTTTCTTTTTTTTCTTTTCTTTTTTTTTTTAAAATTTGCTAATAAAATTATATTACATAGAGAGGTAAATATGTTGATAAATAAATTATATTACATAGGGAAGTTTATATGTTGCTAAATAAATTATATTACAGAGGTTCACATGGTGCTAAATACCCTATATTACATAGAGAGGTGTGACGTTAAGGCTTTTGTTTCTCTAAACCTACTGTTGTACTGCACACGACATGTATGCTTTCGAAAGGTATTTTGATTTAGTTCTGTTTTTTTTTTACCGTTGCAGTCAGCCCTACCATTTATTAGCTGTGCGATATTTTCTAGATAATTGCATGTTCAGTAGTTTGCCAATGCCTTCTAAGCGACCGACGCTCATACCATTGTGAAAATAAATGCCACCGGGTTTGCTCCTAAATCGCTTGCGACCTACTTCGAATCCGGTATGTCGGGATTGGAAATCTGCGTTCACTACCCGTAATCCACAGAACCCGACATCAAAAGATCGGACTCTATGACCTGGCGTCCCTACTTATAATCACCATGTGTTAAGCCAATAAGCACGGGCGATCACGTTTCGGCAGGTCACACAATCACCACAGCCGTGGATTGGTTCTGTGTTTTTGTCTCGACTCTTCCATGTGCCGCTACTGTGGCGAAGCGGTTACGCATACCGCGCTTGAAACACAGCTGCGGGAGATTTGGAAGCAGACCGTATTGCGTTAGTTTTTATACATATGTATGAGTTTCGATCGATGAGAAAGCAATGGCAAACTACTTGATATGAAATCACATAAGGTAAACGATGCTGGGGTTGACTGCGACGCCCTGTAGAGGGTATATAGCGCCATCCCATGTTTGTGACTGAATGGGGGGGGAGGAAGGGGGGAGGTGAAGAGGACAATATCACTCTTCCAATGTGACTACACTGTACATTCACTGGGAAGTCGTGGTGGTACAGTGGCTAGCATGCTCGCTCCCCGTCGAAGCGAGCATATGTTTGAATTGTCACGAGGCAGGTGTTTGAGAAGCGAACCGGCTCCCAGTTCTACACAGCGTAAGATAGACCCCATAAAATGACCAGAGAAATAAAGGCTAACAGCATGAAATTGACGACATAAGATATCCAGTGCCAATTTATCTATGTGGGGTTAGCACAATATACCCAGAACTCAAGGTGTGTAAAAAGGTGCTGCTCTACTTTTACGTTACTCTACTTTTACTTTACTTATACTTTACTTCTACTTTACTTTTACTTTACTGTTACTGCTACTGTTACTGTTACTTTTCTTTACTTTTCGTTTACTTTTCTTTTACTTTACTTTTACTTTACTTTACTTTTACTTTTACTTTTACTTTTACTTTTACTTTTACTTTTACTTTACTTTACTTTACTTTTACTTTTACTTTTACTTTACTTTACTTTACTTCTACTTCTACTGGCCCTATTAGTTGAGACACAAGTTCAGATTAAGCATGACTCATTCTCCAATCCAGCATTGCTACAAGTTACTTCATGTAATCTCATTGTGAGGAGATTGTCAATAAGCCACACATTATTGGCACCAGTCATGACTCAACATTTACTACTGACAATAGCTTGCAAACAGACCCAGTATGAGCAATTAGACTAAAAATTAACATATTCAGTGCTAACAGTTTTAGACCAAACATGGCACACAATCAAATAAGCAAGTATTATTATGAACATTTTCGTTCACTGAGCTTTGCAACTGCGGAAGATACCATGAAACTAATAAAATAACAAACTGACCATATTATGGCGATATATCGTCCTTCTGTCCAAATGGGAGATCACATCGGCACTGGACAGATAAGAGCCACGTGGATCAAACCAAATTTAAAGTTTACTCACAGTCCGTGTGTCAGCTGTTAATGTGTATTGTATTTTTATTCAAAGTAGTCTGCTTGGCCTCGGGGTGTAATGCGTTTGCATGTGAGCTTCGAGTGCGCTGATGACCGGGTTTCCTACATTGGTTAGTTGGACTTCAACGTTGACTCCCCATTCAGAAAGCAATGGTAAACCATTCAACGTGTATTTGCCTAGAACTGCAACACCAGGTTGAGGCTGGACGCAACGTCCAGCAAATTACAGGCAACATTTGTTTCTGTATATCGACGTCGGGGTCTGTGGCCTGGGGGTTAGTGAACTCAGTTTTAAAATCCCCTGACATACCGGGTCCATGATTCGAAATTAACCGCAGACAATTTGGTTGCAGATCTGTATGCGTTGATTTCTATTGCATGAGCGTCGGAGTTAAGAGAACAAGGGCAAACTACTGAACGCAAAAGCACAAAGAAAATCACGCAGAGCCAGTAATTGCTGTGATTGGTTACAACGTCCTGTGTACAGGACACATAACTAACCTTATATCACGACACGTAACAGCATAATGTGACGTCAGGTCAGTGTTCTACACGCAGAGATTGTCATTCATAAACTTGTGATAATCACTAACAAAAAATAATTAATTGTCATTGTATGGGTGTAACACACCAATGTGAGATCACTTAATGGGCACTAGATGCTGTTAAATATTTCATATTTCGTGTTTGCTTAATTTTGAATATCAAATATTGATATGCATAGCGAGGACAGCTACCTTCCTAGCACAAATTAATGAGAAAGAGAGCGGGGCGTATTAGCAAGAGAGAAAAAAAGGAAGAAAGAGAAATACAGAGAGAGAGAGAGAGAGAGAGAGAGAGAGAGATGGAGAGAGAGATAAGACAGTGAGAGAGAGAGAAAAGAGAGAAAGTGAGAGAGAGAGAGAGAGAGAGAGAGAGAGGATAGTTGGAGAGAAAGAGAGAGTAAGATAGATAAATAAAAAGAAAGCGATAGAGGAGACAGTGAGAAAGAGACGAAGATTGAACGAACAAAGGAATGATCTTTATTTAGTAACTGTCACAATGGGGAATACATGGCGAAATAAGAAGAAGGAGAAATAGAAGATGAAGAAGAAGAAATAAGAAGAAGGAAAAGAAGAAGAAGAAGAAGAAGAAGAAGAAGAAGAAGAAGAAGAAGAAGAAGAAGAAGAAGAAGAAGAAGAAGAAGAAGAAGAAGAAGAAGAAGAAGAAGAAGAAGAAGAAGAAGACACTATTGACAGCATTAACTCCCCTGTGTCTTTTGGTTATGAAAAATACGGTACGAACCAAACCTCATATTCGCGGTAGCTCTGTAGCTAAGCTACAATATTTACCTCAAGTTTTCTAGGCAGTAAAGACGGCCGAGGGGATACTGACCACATCAACTATTGAGTGCTGGCTGGTTTATATAATTAGGACTAACTCCATATACTAAATGTACCTCAATGCGTTGTAGGGGACTACTATTTAACTTCTTGGACGTGTAATCAGTTCTCGTTGTGAGTTAGTTTCGATTATGAGATGTTCAATATCTTTTATGCAACCAAGTTGTTCTCGGCAATCTTCCTTAGCATATATCCGCAGTCTCTATTAATTTATAGCCATTCTGTCAGCTCTCATTGAAGCAGAACAATGAAATTGAGACTAAGGGACGGACTAGACAACATAAGCATTGAAAACTATAGTTACGACTGATATTTGAACCTGTCATCTCCAAATGATGACGGCGCCTCGGTGCCGGAACAAGTGTACTATAACGCATGACTTGTTCGTGGAGTTAATAAATAAACACACATAGTATTGATTAATGCTCATAGAAGTGAGAAGAAGAAAGTAGAGACAAGAGGTCGCACTAGACAACATAACAATTGAAAGCTATAGTTACCGACTGATATTCGAACCTGTCACTCCCAAATGACAACGGCGCCTCGCTGCAGGAACAAGTGTACTTCGACACATAACCAACTAGATGACTTGTTCGTGCAGCAAGTTGTCGTCATTGGAGGTGGCGGGCTCGAATCCCGGTTGATCAACAAAGTTTTATGTTGTCTAGTGCGTCCTCTAGTCTCTACTTCCTACTTTTTTGATCGCCAACAAATACATGTGTGTTTATTTATGAACTGTCTTAGTGGACTCATCGGTCTTCCAAATTGACAATTCTTACTGAATTACTTTCGCGTTAAGTAGCTCATTCTTGTAAATATCTTATTTACGTTTTAATCATAACGGAGAAACGACGCCATGAGGTTTACTGGATCTAGGGTGCAAACTCCATAATTTTTAGGCCAGTCCAGTGAACATCAACAGCATGCCGGCACACTTTGCTTCCCAGAACATATCCAGGTACCCACTGTAGGTTGGGTCGAACTGTGCGCCTGGGTCAGTTAAAACATTTCTGTCTATTTGGAGATTCGAACACTCGGCCTCGGATGAGCAGGGAAGTGTGCTAATCACTTTACTACCGCGCCTCATTGTGTAGATATTAAATTCATTCAACTGGTTGCTTATGTACTCAGGAGTATTAAAGTACCTTGTGGGCCGTATTTCTGAGGCATGAATGCACACACATTCACGTACACATGCACGCTGACGTTTACACACACACACACAAGGAAACCATGCACACCAACACGAACACACGTACACACACACACACACATACACACACACACATATATATATATATATATATATATATATATATATATATATATGTGTGTGTGTGTGTGTATGTGTGTGTGTGTGTGTGTGTGTGTACGCTTACAAACACTTGTCCAATCAACGCATGTCAAATCTACGAGTATGGATGCAAAATTAGCTGCTTGGTTTTGGCAATAAGTGGGGGTAATAATAACAGACCCGTGTTTGTCATTAGTGGATAATAACGCGAAAATAACACAGCTACCGCCGGATATTCTCTCTTGCTCGTGTAAATAACACCGCGTTATTAGATCACACAAGCGAATTGTGAACAATGGAGAACCCCGGATGTCAGCATGAAAATACAATTAATTCTCAGTGCAGGAGCTTAAATACCGCCATTTTTACAAGCTCATATTTGTGGGTAAATTTCAGGTTGTGATTGGTAATTGTAATTTGGAACTGAATGATTCAACGGAAAAGCTCGTTATTGACTTAAGGACGTAATTTACAAGTACCTCGGTGTGGGTTCACCTGATGGCGAGGATCACTGGTACGAGGGAAAGCTAATCCATATGCAAAAAAATCAGTTGAATGCACTACACGTGAAAATGCTTGCATGAATTGAAAGCGAGATAAAGCGAGAAAAAAAAAATGATAATGGTCATACTCCGCACAGGACACAACAGGCTTAGGCACCACGCGTTTAACTAACTAAAGATAGTAGGTGCCGATGAATCTGACCGTAAAACTACTAAAATGACTGCTAAACATTTGTTGCGGGGGTGTCTAACATATACAGAACAGAGAAAAGTATGTTGGTCTATATCCACTCCATTTGAGTAACAAATCTGCACACTTTATGGGGATATCATAAAGATTATGTTAACTGCTGCTTTTTGGTTTTGTTCATACTGACGTCTGAAGATGAGAGAAGAAAGTGAACAAGAAGAAATGTGGGCCTTAGTTTATTAAATATCACTGAATAGTGAGATGCGGTGTTCAGTTCCTTTCTCCGTCTCGCCTTCCTTCCCAGAGAAATCCCAGAAAATATTGCTATGTATCTGGTATCCATATTCATGGGGCAAGCTAGAACCCACAACTACACCAGTTAAAAAAAAGTCGCTTAAAAGTCGAGAGGGTCGACTTCATTGCACCGGTTTTTATCCCATATGGCTCGGTCTCTTTCCGCAGCACGGAAAGCGCCGCACAAAGCACGAACTCCGTAGCTTTTAGCTACGACCCACAGGAGTCTCCGAAACATTTAACTCGTAAACCGAAGGACGCGGCCCGGAATCCAACCCACAACCTTCGGAGCACCAGTCAAACAGCTTGACCACTTCGCCACAGAGACCCACCAGTTGACAACAGTAATCAAGCCACTGTAAAGTATTGAACCCACAACTACACCAGTTGACAACAGGAATCAAGCCACTGTAAAGTATTGAACCCACAACTACACCAGTTGACAACAGTAATCAAGCCACTGTAAAGTATTGAACCCACAACTACACCAGTTGACAACAGGAATCAAGCAACTGTAAAGTATTGAACCCACAACTACACCAGTTGACAACAGGAATCAAGCCACTGTAAAGTATTGAACCCACAACTACACCAGTTGACAACAGGAATAAAGCTACTGTAAAGTATTGAACCCACAACTACACCAGTTGACAACAGGAATAAAGCTACTGTAAAGTATTGAACCCACAGCTACACCAGTTGACAACAGGAATCAAGCCACTGTAAAGTATTGAACCCACAACTACACCAGTTGACAACAGGAATCAAGCCACTGTAAAGTATTGAACCCACAACTGCACCAGTTGACAACAGGAATCAAGCCACTGTAAAGTATTGAACCCACAACAACACCAGTTGACAACAGGAATCAAGCCTCTGTAAAGTATTGAACCCACAACTACACCAGTTGACAACAGGAATCAAGCCACTGTAAAGTATTGAACCCACAACAACACCAGTTGACAACAGGAATCAAGCCACTGTAAAGTATTGAACCCACAACAACACCAGTTGACAACAGGAATCAAGCCACTGTAAAGTATTGAACCCACAACTACACCAGTTGACAACAGGAATCAAGCCACTGTAAAGTAATGAACCCGGACCACGGATGTGGTATTACACACACCAAATAACCACCAAATAAATAAATACATGCGGTGGCCGCCGCCGCAGAGCAGTGCTAACTAGCTTGTGTGCCGGCCGGTAGTCATGTGTTCGAATCCCCACCTAGAGAGACATTTTACATTTGACCAGAGCTAACATGGACACCAGGGAACGTCATAGGAAGTAAATGCTGCCGGAGTGGTATTGCTCCCATCACTCATGTATTACCCGCATCACTCATGTATTACCCGCATCACTCATGCATTACCCCCATCACTCATGTATTACCCGCATCACTCATGTATTACCCACATCACTCATGTATTACCCGCATCACTCATGTATTGCCCACATCACTCATGTATTACCCGCATCACTCATGTATTGCCCACATCACTCATGTATTACCCGCATCACTCATGTATTGCCCACATCACTCATGTATTGCCCACATCACTCATGTATTACCCGCATCACTCATGTATTGCCCACATCACTCATATATTACCCGCATCACTCATGTATTGCCCGCATCACTCATGTATTGCCCGCATCACTCATGTATTGCCCACATCACTCATGTATTACCCACATCACTCATGTATTACCCGCATCACTCATGTATTGCCCACATCACTCATGTATTGCCCGCATCACTCATGTATTACCCGCATCACTCATGTATTGCCCACATCACTCATGTATTACCCGCATCACTCATGTATTGCCCGCATCACTCATGTATTGCCCGCATCACTCATGTATTGCCCACATCACTCATGTATTACCCACATCACTCATGTATTACCCGCATCACTCATGTATTGCCCACATCACTAATGTATTACCCGCATCACTCATGTATTGCCCGCATCACTCATGTATTGCCCACATCACTCATGTATTGCCCACATCACTCATGTATTACCCGCATCACTCATGTATTGCCCGCATCACTCATGTATTGCCCGCATCACTCATGTATTGCCCGCATCACTCATGTATTGCCCACATCACTCATGTATTACCCGCATCACTCATGTATTGCCCGCATCACTCATGTATTGCCCACATCACTCATGTATTGCCCACATCACTCATGTATTGCCCACATCACTCATGTATTGCCCACATCACTCATGTATTACCCGCATCACTCATGTATTGCCCACATCACTCATGTATTGCCCACATCACTCATGTATTGCCCACATCACTCATGTATTGCCCACATCACTCATGTATTGCCCACATCACTCATGTATTGCCCACATCACTCATGCATTGCCCATTGGCGTATAACAATAAGAGACTAGCACCACACTCTGAATACGCTTAAATGAGTGTAACAGGGCCCTTTACTTAACGTGTTACATTGATGTAACATAATTATAAAGCTGCAGTTCATAACCTAGTAAGGCCATGAAAACAAGCTACTGAAAACCACAACAAGAACAAGTCACGTAACTAACAGCATGCGAGCAGACAAACATTTTTGAAGTGCATATTTTACCGCAGAAGTATATTTTTGTGCTTAATGCCCGCAACATAATTCTCAACGTGATTTATTAACATGAAGACGACATGACAGAGAAAGACCCCATTAATAAAATATCTAAATCCATGCAACGCATTTAAGACAGTTGATAATAGTGCAGGGGGATCCTCTTACTTAAAGATTATGTATGGTGAGGTCTGCTTCGTGGGTGCAAATGGTGGACAATGAGTAATGACTTAGTTAAGAAACGAGAAGAGGGGAAAAAAGCCAACATAGAGGCATTGACTGCTGAAGATGTTAATATTACTCAAGAAAGATTCCTCATGAAATATTATGAAATACGCCTCATGAAATATTACTCATGTCACCATAGAAATTAGAGCAATGAAAATTATGACACACATAAACAGAACAGGATGAATAGAAAGCATTAGAGTATTGCAGGAAAATACTAGACAAAAGAAGCAATTTGCTACTCTTAATTTGCTTCTCGTCTCCCAAAGGAACACATGCCCAAGAGACGCTAATACAGATACAAACAGGATACGTGGAAATCCTCAATCTGTTGTTATCGGTGCACGATAAGGCAGCTGTGGTCAAGGTCCTTTGGAATCGTGCGTATAGTCAGGAAGAACGTATACATTTTCATTGCCTGGGCAAAATGGTGTGGTAGCAAATGGCCAGATGATCTGGCTGACGCTCTGCCCTCCATGGAAAGGCCAGACGGGCATATAATCAGATTGTAACTGGTATCATTAGTATTGGACTCTTGACTAGTTGTTGTAAATGAGGACGGAGAGAGTGTGGAAATGTCCGAGTGCTGTGATTCCGGTTCTTGACTCAACTCAACCTTAATCAGATGGACAATGGTTAATCACGTAAATAAAGTTTACATTTATTATCACCACTCGAGACGATTTGGGTAAATGATACTTGCTCAGTGCCATGGGTTCACCTGCTATTGAACTCCATGACTCTACTGTTATGTTTATTGCCAGCATGCGGCTTATATAATAATAGCTCTGTCCAGTGCGCTCGCCTTCATAGGGGTATGGCTATTTATTATCTTCTTCTCCAGTCGGCACCATGGTCATTTCTCAGCACATAATCTTACTGAATAGTTACACTGCTATCCTCTACACGTTATACCAACTCACTACAAACGCCACTTAACATAACAGTAATAGGTGGACTCAAACGCCAGCTGTAGTTTTGTTCGTGTGTTGCGTTACACAGACTAAGATGAACACCGTCACTATAACATTCATATATTCGACACTAAAACTACACAACGTTTTCTACACATAGACTATCTTAAATTAGTGGCTCAGTGTTGGCCATCACTCATCGTCATACTGTGGTCCGCACTCCGCGAAACCACAATCTAGACTGCCTTGTCTGGACCCCACTTTCTGTAAACTTAGGAAGCGAGTCCCAACGTTTTCCACGTTGTGTGAAAAGTACCCACTTTTCACGGTTCATGTGTCCAATTACTGAACACTGCCAAAACCTCTAACCTCGTATAATCTGGGTTATGGCTTGACCATGCCATGAAGTAACCAAGGTCATGGCACCCTACATAGTTTTAGATCACGTGGCACTCGATGAGTGACATGTCCAGTGTCACTTCAGCTGGGTTGACTTCACAGGATTTCTTGGTGCCTGTTTGTACCTAGGAGTCAGGTTGATTTGTTAAAATCTCGCTTCAACGGGGATATGGAGATATGACCATCAGAATGGTAGGCACACGCGCTATCTAGTACACTACCGCTGCTCAAAACAACAATAACATCAATAATAATAATAATAATAATAATAATAATAATAATAATAATAATAATAATAATAATAATAATCAAAATGACTCTTCATAATAATAGAGGACACAGAAGATTGAATGGAGATCAAAATGGCTCAATGGATAAGGACTGTTGTTCTTAATCATCCGATGTGCTGATGACGAGGTAACCGGTTCAATCCCTACATCGGTCAATTGGACTAAAATGTTGACCTCTTGTCCTTACAAGTACCCCAGAAGTCGGCTAATGGAGAGACACATTGGTAAATAGGGAAATCTAACCCACATGCAAAAATCAATTCAGTGCCTAAGCGGTATTTGCATGTGTATGGACTACGCTTGAGTTCAAAGCGAGCGATAGCAAAAAAAAAAAAAAAAAAAAGAAGGAATTTAGAGTGGTCATGATCGCCAATGTCTGTTCCAGAGAAAGGGAAGATTGTACATGTGTATAGATATATAGAACTACAACGTAAGATTTCAAAATTTGTGGCAAGAACAACATGTTTAAAGTTAGGCTCGACAAAATAGGTAACATGACTGTCAGTAAATACTGACTATCATCATCATCATCATCATCATCGAGTCAGGATGATATGCGGGGAGGGTGAAGGTTCCAAACCTCACACGATCACTTGTGACTTACATCTAGTATGTGTTCGTGGTCCCATATTGTGGACCTAACCTCTGTCCATCTCCCGTTACCCATTTCCCATCAACTGTGATATTTAAAAAAGAAATACATACATGTGGTATTTCACCTCAAAGCATGCCACAAACAAATGACGGTATACATTTAATTTCTGTAATAAATTTACAGTTTTAATGTTTCTCGATGAATAGTCTTTTTTATTTTTCTGTCAACATGTGATATTTATTTAATTCCCCCAGAATGGAGGTGGAGGCGGTCACTGCGGCTCTCCGCTGGATGGAGAATACGACACACCACACACACACACATCGTGATTGTAACTGACTCAGAAAACATGCTGACGAGGGTGAGGACGGGCAGGCTTCGTGCGGAGTGGCTTGCTTCGCTTCGGATGGAGGTCACGGGTGACAAGCATCGCCTGGATCTTTTCTCCGGGGCATGCCGGTGTGCTGGGAAATTAACAGACGGACAGATTGGCTGGCTCTAGTTAGTTAGTTAGTCGCGGTTCCAACTTCACAGCAACGGTTCATCCCCATTATGCTCCGTTCCTATGCCAGTGAATTTCACACAAAACGCTCCCCACTGCCCAATGTGAAAAGTGGAAAAGAAAGGAGTCTCGACAAACAACAGCCCGCACAGATACACTGTGCATAATGCCGCCGACAGAATGTCAACACAATAGTCCCCCACGAAACATCCAGTTCATCTCTGATGGAATCGGCAGTCATTTTCCCATCTGGATGTTTCGTAGATGTTCACCCACACAGTCCACGAAAATACAGTTCATCGTCGATGGCAGTGGCAGTCAACCAGAAGCCCAGCAGCCACGCATTTCTGCATAAGGCAAAAACCGGTCAACTCTGGGACATAGCCAGCTGCCATTGCTCTGAACATGCAGTCACGTTCCAAAAAACCTCGGGCAAATTCAAAAGCATTTCACACGAAACCCACAGCTCACAGTGTCGCGCCACGCACTCACTCAGTAGCAGGGCGACGAAACCATCAAGGGGTGGCTGGCTCTGCAGAACTTGGTGGAGTATTGATACATGACAAGGCAGACGTGGTTGCGGCCTTGTGGGAGCACGTGCACACCTTGGAGGAGCAAATGGATTACCATGGTCTGGCAAGAATGAGACAGCGAGGAGTGACGAGGGGATCTGGCCGACGCTCAACGCTTAGAGGAAATACGAGACGGACATATAATCAGATTGCTACTGTTACTATTAGTGTTGGAACTCTTCGCTGGCTGCTGAGGATGGGGACGGAGCGCTTATGGGAATGCCCCGAATGCTGTGATGTCGATTCCTAAATCAATCAATCAATCAATCCCTCAGAAAAAAACATGTTCACTTCCGCTGTATGTTCCTCAGCTTATCTGCTTATTGTCCATATTTCACATGCATAGAACAATATAGGCAATATATAGCACTTGAACATACATATTTTGTCACAGAAATTGACAGCTTTATATTGGTGAATAGTTTTCCATCTTGAAAACGGTTACCGTTGCCATGACGATTCCTATTTAACATATCACTTCATAATATAATTCGCATGTTGACTGTCAGTGGAATTCTTCTGACGTCACTTCAAGGGGTCACGGTAGTTATATCACACGAGGTTAAGTAACATCACTGCAAGTAATGTCACGGTAAGTTACACCACACCAGGGCAAGTCACGTCACGGCAAGATGTCAGGGTAAGTTCTATCACGCCAGGTTAAGTCACGTCACTTCAAGTCATATCACGGTATGTTACATCATGTCAGTTTAAGTCACGTCACTTCAAGTCATATCACGGTATGTTACATCACAGCAGGGCAAGGGGAGTCGCGTCAAGATGTCACGGTAAGTTATATCATGTCAATTTAAGTCACGTCACTTTAAGTCACGTCACGGTAAGCTATATCGCACCAGGAAAAGGGAAGCCACGTCAAGATGTCACTGTAAGTCAAATCATGTCAAGTCTACCACACAAAAAAAAAGTATTAAAAAAATCAAATTAAGAAATATAAAACTAACTCAAGCCGAGTCAACGCAGACAAGCGAAATACAAAATTTGTTTTCTTCTGTAACATGTCTGTCTGCCATCCTGAAACATTATCAATGTAAAAAGTATTCTATTCAAGCATCAACAGGATAAGAGAAGTATAATTACATAACTGGAAATGTGTTTACGATATGTCTAATGTGAATAACTCTATATATTTAGATTATTGTAGAGGTTCTCTGATAAATATGATGGTATGAAGAGCAGTGTATTCTTAATACAGAAGCACAGATAAGAGATCATTTGGCAAATGGAATTTATAAGTTTAAAGAAAGGCAAATATGACTTTGGATAAGCAGTACAGACGTACATGAGTGAGTGTATCACGTGTAATGACACTGTTGATAAAGACATAATAGTAGCAGTAGTAGTGGTAGAAGAAGAAGAAGAAGAAGAAGAAGAAGAAGAAGAAGAAGAAGAAGAAGAAGAAGAAGAAGAAGAAGAAGAAGAAGCACAACAACAACAACAACAACAACAACAACAACAACAACAAGACCAACAAGACCAACAATAACAACAAAAGCAACCACAACATCATCAATTACAACACAACAACAACTTGAATACCAGGACTAATGGAGTGGAAGAACATAAAACTAAACATTAAGCACAACACTGATCGTATAACAACAGTCTATATCAATGTCGAGTATATCGAACGTCCGAGAGAAATCGCCGTCCAGTACACAACGCACATGTTAGTTAGGAGAAACAAACAGCATTTGAAGAACGTTTCTCAGCTGTGGCAATGTCTGATTAACGCTTAAAGACAGTTTAAAATGAGGCATAGCAGTGCATTTTGTGTGTCTGACCACCTGGAGGACTCCATGAACTGTGGGTTTGACAGAAACTCATAACACGTGTGTGCGGACATTTCTTCCCTTATTTGTAGAAATTGCGAAAGCTTAATTTTGAGTTATTTTACAATCAGCTGGATGTTTTCCTCATTTTGTACAATTTCTATTCTGTGTGATAATTTTCTTTTCAATCATGGTCGCCATGCGTCGTCGTTATCTACGTTGTGTTTATTGTTCTCGTTTGCGGCGAAGTTTAATCATTTCTAGACTTCTATACAGAGGTGCGTGGCATGTTAAATGAAAATGCCTTCTTAGAATCATCTATGCAATTGGGGCGATTTGTTCTCTTTATATTTAAGTTCCTCTTTCTGTTGTTTCAACCTAAAGATGGTTGTAACTTTAACAGTTTTTTTGGTTTCGACATCATACTAGCCATCATCATCAGCATCATCACCATCATCATTCTCAACAGCATCATCAACATTGTCTTCATCATAATGTCATAATATTGATACTGAAGGTGTCCGCTCATGTCTTACCATTGTCCCCTACTCTCTGCAGTTCTCTTCACCTCGACAATAAATATAGTTCACACGATGTTCTTGAGTGTGTGTTTGTGTCTGTGTGTATGTGTGTCTGTGCCATATTTCTAATTTACATGATGTTCTTGTGTTAGTGTGTGTGTTATGTGTCTAGTTGATATGATACTATATCGGTATGTCTGTATGTTTGTTGTGTGTGTGTGTGTGTGTGTGTGTGTGTGTGTGTGTGTGTGTGTGTGTGTGTGTGGTATGTCTAGTTCACGTGATGTTCTTGTGATATATATATATATATATATATATATATAGTATATATATATATATATATATATAGAGAGAGAGAGAGAGAGAGAGAGAGAGAGAGAGAGAGAGAGTCATATTTCTAATTCACACGATGTTCTTGTTTTAGGGTTCGTGTTATGTATCTAGTTCATATCATATTATTCTACATTATATTATCCGTCCGACTGGTCTAACCTAACAAGTGAAATACTGTTGTTCACGTCCTCTTCCAACATTTTTGCGGCAGTGGATTTCAGTCGAGTCTGACTGTATAAATTTTTCCATTGTCTAGTATTTACCCTCATATCCTTTTCTCTCCTATTGTCTAGTATTTCCCCTCGTATATCATTCTCTCCTCTTGTCATATATTTCCCTACATATCTTTTTATCTGCACGTGTCTATTATTTCCCCTCATATCTCTTTATCACCTTTTGTGTAGTATTTCCCTACATATCTCTTTTTCTTCACTTGTCTAGTATTTCCCTCACATCTCATTCTCTACTTTTGTCTAGTATTTTCCCTCATATCTCTTTCTCTCCTCTTGTCTAGTATTTCTCCTCATATCTCGTTCTCTCCTCTTGTCTAGTATTTCTCCTTATATCTTGTTCTCTCCTCTTATATACTTCTTCCCCTCATATCTCTTTCTCTCCTCTTGTCTAGTATTTCCCCTCATATCTCTTTCTCTCCACTTGTCTAGTATTTCCCCACATATCTCTTTCTCTCCTCTTGTCTAGTATTTCCTCTCGTACCTCTTTCTCTCCTCTTGTCTAGTATTTCCCCACATATCTCTTTCTCTCATCTTGTCTAGTATTTCACCACATATATCTTTCTCTCCTCTTGTCTAGTATTTCCCCTCATATCTCTTTCTCTCCTCTTGTCTAGTATTTCCCCACATATCTCTTCCTCTCCTCTTGTCTAGTATTTCTCCTCATATCACTTTCTCTCCTCTTGTCTAGTATTTCTCCTTATATCTTGTTCTCTCCTCTTGTCTAGTATTTACTCTTATATCTCCTTCTCTCCTCTTCTATACGTCTTCCCCTCATATCTCTTTCTCTCCTCTTATATACCTCTTCCCCTCGTACTTCTTTCTATCCTCTTGTCTAGTATTTCCCCACATATGTCTTTTTCTCCTCTTGTCTAGTATTTCCTCTCGTACCTCTTTCTCTAATCTTGTGTGGTATTTCCCCATATATATTTTTATCTCCCATTGTCTTCTGCTAGTGTCAATATTATTAGTTAAAATTTAGCTGTCTCTCCTTTACAGGACATCACAGGCAACCTCAACAATCTATGGCTGTTTGACATTTCTTGGCAAGTTTACGTTCAGCAGTTCGCCATTGCTGTCCGAACGACCGGCACTCATACCATTGTATGGAAACAAGCGCAAGGCAGTCTGCTTCCTCCAAATCGCCCGCAGATGTGTTTCGAACGCGGTATGCAGGATTACGAATTGTATTCATAACTCCTTTCCAACAGCGCCGGTTATTATTATTCAACCTAGAAAAAGACTGTTTACGCATCTTCAGGCGTATTATTAAATACGGACAGTGACCCCTTTAAACGCCCTACCACGCACTAGACATATGGTTCTAGTCTCAAACCTTGATACACCCATCAACACTCCATAGATGGTAAAATCTATATCACGCCAGCCGCCTTTAATTCCTTGGACATTTCCTGGTACCACTTTTATTGTTGGGTCGACCTGGAAGCCAAGACTGAGTTTTAAAATGCGCCTTCATTACACGTACTTTAGATGTCGCCTAATGGCAAGGGACACTGGTAATAGGGAAAGCTAACCCATTCAGAAAGATCAATCCAGTGCAAAAGATGTCTTTCCATGTATGGACTACGCTTAAATTCAAAGAGAGCGATAGCAAACTAAACGGAATATAGGATGGTCATGATCGCCAATGATTCGAACAAATGATCATCGGAACTGCAGGCAAGCATTAGGGCCACTGCGCTTTCCTGGTTCCTCCAATACCTAATAATTCACTATCATTTGTATTATTAGAGAGTCCCTGTGGCCAAGTGGTTACACCGCCTGCTTCATGCTATAAAGGTTGTGGGTTCGATTCCGACCAACGTTGCTCGGTTCATCAAAGCAATTTTCTCGGAGACTTCTGGGAGTCGTCGCTGGAGCTATAGAGTTCGTGCTTTGTGCAACCCTTAAGGCTGGCTGTCCCTAGGAGCGATAACGAGCCATATGAGGTAACACCCTGGGCAATACAGTTCATCGTTTGCCTTGTAAACAATTATTATTATTATTATTATTATTATTATTATTATTATTATTTCTATCCATTGAGTGGTCTCCGTGAGTTCTCGCATGTGCTCTTAAATGCAGCAAGGCCATGTACTGTTTACTCTCTGTATGCAGCATATTTAAACGATCATTCTTTATCAACTTATTTGTCATGCCTGCTTTCCATCTTTCCATCTAACTTCCAGAGCAGTAAGCATTCTATGCATATATAAGTGTGAAGATTACACGACAGTCCTGCAGGCTGTGTTTCCTATACACCGGAGATAATTTCACATTTGCATATACATTTCAGCTCTGATAGAAGGGCTATCGCTGGTCCTAGCCTGACCTGTATATAATTTTATAAAGTTTTACTGTGACCCCATTATGACCATGGATGTTTTTTTTCTGCGGTTGCTACTACTTCTAGTGCATTGAAGTATTTTTTGTTTGCTTGTGGGTTAGGCAGACTGAGGAGCTAGATGGACTGATATGATGGCATGGGGGAATACCGGAATACCATCAGCTGAGTTGATTCAGATGACCAAGGACCAAGATATATGGAAAAACATGAACGCCTACATTGGCTGGCAAATTACGTAATGATGATTCTGAATCTGTGTTTTCGCCGTTGGGAGCCGCGAGGGCGTTCCAGTTAGGTGCTCACCTGTCGGCCCGGTGATCTAAGAGTTCGAATCCCCAAACTTGTGAAATTTGTTAATTGCTTTAGGCTCCCAGGTCGATCAAGTCTAAGGGAGTACCACTAGATGTCTGGAGGTGTAAATGCGGCCCACGTAATATAGACCACGCCATCTACCGAATAGCGATTCATTCACTCATTCATTCATTAAGTAGTAAGTTCTTTGCAGAACCTCGCTTCCATAACAACCTTCCGAAAACCTCTCGATCATAAGCAAGATGTCCCGAGTCCGATACACTCATCTTTAGATCATCCGCCACATCATGCACCCATCTTCTCTTTGGCCTTCCTCTTCCTCTCTCCCAGCCATATACCCCTCCATCATTGTTCTCACCACTTTCGTGACGTTTTGATTGACCAATAAAAATATGAGTCTAACACTATATGTCCAATGTGATTCAGGCGTGTAAAAATGTCTTTTACTTGCTTTCTATGTCCGTCCTTACAGGACAGAAGAAACCTTGCTGAGACGCATGTACTATACATAGTTTGTAACTATAATACACATGCGCAACTGAAAATGTTCCCCGGACTGTGTCTGCGTCATGCAACTACTATGATTACAATCATAGCTAGATTGAGATCGTGTTTTTTACTCTCCAGCCTGAAAGTAAACTTGTGTGAGTCATAATGCGTTGATAAAGTTTAATATTTGTAAGAATACATATTTATTATTTTGAGAGAGAGAGAGAGAGAGAGAGAGAGAGAGAGAGAGAGAGAGAGAGAGAGAGAGAGAGAGAGAGAGAGAGGAGAGAGAGAGAGAGAAAGAGAGAGAGAGAGATAAAGATCGAAATATATAGTCTATAGTACGGAAGACAATTAAGATTCATTCATTCATTAAGTAGCATTTCCTTTGCAGAAACTCGCTCCCTTACAACCTTCCAGCAAACTTCTCGGCCATAAGCAATATGTCGCTCGTCCGACACACCCATCTGGAGATCATCTACCACATCCTGCACCCATCGTCTCTTTTGCCTTTCTCTTCCTCTCTTCCCGGGCATATACCCCTGCATTATTGTTCTCTCCAAACTTTCATATCGTTTAAAGTGAGTACAATTTTTCAATTTTCTTTGTTTTATTGCCTTCAGTAGCCAACCTTCTTTAATATTCAGATCTTGTCGTATGGTTGCATTCGTTCTTTTCTTTGTTCAAGATATTCCTAGAACTCGCCTTTAACATTTATTTTCAAAGGCCATAATACGTTGTTCAGCTTGTTTAGTAAGTGTCCAGCTCTCATAGGCGATTGTTGCAACGGAAAAATGCATGCTCTTAAAAATCTAGTTTTTGTAGGTCTATCTGTCCAACGCCACAATTTATTCAGTTGTGTTAGTTTTTTGAGAGCAATAGATATTCGTCTTTTAATTTATTTCATTGTGTCACCATTGTTAGTAATTAATGATCCAAGATATTCGAAATTTTCCACCACCTCCAAGTTTTCCTCTTTAACATATATTTCTTTCTCAATATTAGTTTTATCTGTATGTATGATCTTTGTTTTTGCTATGTTAAGATTTAAGTTGTGATTTTCACTATTATTTTATGTTGAAGTTATTAGTTTTTCTATACCATTCTGTGATTGTGGATAGCAAGGCTGTATCATCAGCAAATCGAATCTCTGGTATTTCATAATCACCGATATCTAGGGTGCCATATTGCTCCTTGGTTATATCATCTCTGACATTTCTCATTATATTTTCGGCGTACAGGTTAAACAAATAGGAGGACTGCTTGCTTGATGTCAAACCCAATTTGATGTCTCGCCATCTATCCTAATCACCGCATGTTGGTCTAGACCAGTGTTTCCCAACGTGGGGCCCACGCCCCACAGGGGGGCAATTCGATTGTTAAGGGGGGCAATTCGAAAATGGAAGAAATCGGCTGAATATAACAAAACGGGGAGACTTGAGACTGAAGTTAACTAAATTGGAACCTGACATAAGATCTCTTTGCAGCAAGCATCAAGCGCAAGGATCTCACTAAATTTAAATAATAAATAATTACTAATAATTAAAATAATATTGAAAAATCTTTCATTAAAATTATTTTGTACTTGAATTTCAGTTCTCCATTATATGTTTTGAAAATTTACTTACTGTGTTTGCTCAATAATTTCCTAGTGATTTCTTCCTAAAACCTATCATTCAAGTTTCTTTAGTGAACATTTCACTTTTTGAATATTAAAAATAATGTATATGTTGAGAGGGGGGGGGGGGGCGTGGGGCGGGGGAGGGGGGCAATATGAATTTTAGAAAGGCTTAAGTGGGGCATGGCACAAAAAAGGTTGGGAAACACTGGTCTAGACACAGCATATTTATGAGTTGTACTACATGTGATGGTAAGCCTATTTCTCTCATGATTTTCCAGTTTCTAACACGGTAAAATGCCTTTGAGTAATCCACAAAACATGAGACTAAGTTTACATTAAAATCTCTGCACTTTTCTGTTATTAAACGCATATTGAGTATGTGCTTTCTTATTCTTCTTCCGTGTCTAAATCCAGCTTGAATCACATTAATTTCTTCTTCCATTTTCTTACGAAGTCTTCCTATAATGATGTTTAGTAGAATTTTACTTGCATGACTGATCAGGGCAACAGTTCTTTAGTTGGTGCATAATTTCAGGTTGCCCTTTTGTGGTATTGAAATGAAGATATTTCTCTTTAAATCTTTTGGCAATATACCATATTTTCATATCTTTTTACATATTGTTTCATAGATTTGTATGCTTTCTTCTCTTTCTGATTTAATTATTTCAGCCTGTATCTCATCACATCGTGGTAATTTAGTATTCTTCATGCTCTTTATTGCTCATACAATTTCATCCAATGAGAGTTAAATTTCAGTCTTTGCTGTCATTAGTTCATGTACCTCATTCATATTATTACCGTCATTCATATATACATTCCACTGCAGTATTCCTTCCATCTTTCTAGAATTTTTAAAGCTTCTGTTAGGGTATTTCCCAACTTGCCCCATATAACATTTAATTGACGTTGAACATTTCTTGTCAGCAACTTCATTTTATAAACATTTCGTAATCTCTTCCATTCTTATTTAGATACGAACTGAAAATAACCTCTGACTTATTTTCAGCTCTCAAGGAGAGATGCGTTAATAGAGAAAGAAAAACCATTAACAACAAGTCAGATAATACTTTCCAACATAAACTGCTTACGTTGACAGACACAATAAGCAATTATATATATTCCATGCCTAAATAAGTGAAAAATAAACGCAAATGACAGAAATATTGACACCTGTCAAATTTTAATCTGTTTTTCATTTTTGATCCGCTGTCATTATGTTTTTTTTTAAAAACTGTCCACAGCCTATGATTACACAAGTCAGAACATAACATCTTTGAAAACATGTTTAACTCATGCTAGATACACCGAATCGTGGTTAAAACAGTCATGCCATATTTTGCTAAATACATTTTATTACATTGAGAGGTTCGTATGTTCAATCATTCATCCAGTCAGGTACCGTCTCCATAATGAAGTTTTGGCGGCAATGGATCTCCAACACTGTCTGTCTCTCGCCCTGACTGTACACTCTGTCAGATTGCTGTTCGTCGATCGCCTGATGTTATCTTCCCATTTGTATTATTATCTCTATCTGATGCTCGCTTGCCTTCAATGTAACCCTGCAGTATGGTTTTTATAAGAGTGTTATGTCATTCAACGTGACGGAAATCTTTCACTTGCCTATTTTTTAAATTTCTTACATCAACTCCGTATTCATCCTCACTTGTTCTAGAACCTCTGTATTTGATTGTTTTTGTTTCCATGGAATACGACATATTCTTCTGTATACCCACAGCTCCATGGCCTCTAATCGATTTTCTAATTGCTTGTTCCTTGTCCAGGCTTCCGCGCCGTATAGTAGTGTTAAATGTACATAACATTTGGCGATACTCATTTTTAATGCTTTGTTAATCTCTCTAGATGTTAATATTGATTTCATAATGTTGACAACATTTTTAGCAAATTCCAATTTTCTTTTTTTTCTTTTCTTTTTTTTTAAAAATTTGCTAATAAAATTATATTACATAGAGAGGTAAATATGTTGATAAATAAATTATATTACATAGGGAAGTTCATATGTTGCTAAATAAATTATATTACAAACAGAGGTTCACATGTTGCTAAATACCCTATATTACATAGAGAGGTGTGACGTTAAGGCTTTTGTTTCTCTAAACCTACTGTTGGACTGTATTTTGAGTTAGTTCTGTGTTTTTTTACCGGGCGTTGTAGTCAGCCCTACCATTTATTAGCTGTGCGATATTTTCTAGATAATTGCATGTTCAGTAGTTTGCCAATGCCTTCTAAGCGACCGACGCTCATACCATTGTGAAAATAAATGCCACCGGGTTTGCTCCCAAATCGCTTGCGACCTACTTTGAATCCGGTATGTCGGGATTGGAAATCTGCGTTCACTACCCGTAATCCATAGAACCCGCCATCAAAAGATCGGACTCTATGACTTGGCGTCCCTACTCATAATCACCATGTGTTAAGCCAATAAGCACGGGCGATCACATTTCGGCAGGTCACACAATCACCACAGCCGTGGATCGGCTCTGTGTTTTTGTCTCGACTCTTCCATGTGCCGCTACTGTGGCGAAGCGGTTACGCATACCGCGCTTGAAACACAGCTGCGGGAGATTTGGAAGCAGGCCGTCTTGCGTTAGTATTTATACATATGTATGAGTGTCGGTCGATGAGAAAGCAATGGCAAACTACTTGATATGAAATCACATAAGGTAAACAATGCTGGGGTTGACTGCGACGCCCTGTAGAGGGCATGCAGCTAGCTCAACCATGCATGTGGCCGAGCCATCCAGATAATTACCTCTCTGCCTTCCTTTCGTCTTCCAACACCCCCCGCCTAAATATGTAACATATATGGAAAGGCAATCTCGCGCCGTCTTGCTGTATTTACACATCTCAGCCAAACCAGTGGTCAGCCAAAGTTGATGCTAGAATAGATTTCAGTTGGAGGACGTATTGCCCATCGCCCTCCGCCACCACCACCTCAACACACTCAAGTCATTGAAATTGTTCTGGCGACTACATAAAAGTATGAATGGATAGAATAATATCAAGAATAATAGTGTTTCTGACTTCCAAAGTGCTGACCTTATCTAGCAGAGGTCTGACGAGAATAAGGGCAAAGGCCTTTTTGAAAGCTATCTAGAGCAGAGCAACCAGACAGTCTTGAGAGGCCGAAATGTTGCCAAGGCGGTTACTTCAGATAGATGTAAGGCCCAGAAAATTGTAGTTGAAGACACAGTGCCAGTGAAAGAGATCAAGGCTTTGCTCCGAATAACAAAAAAAAACAGCGCACAAGGGCCAGATGGTATAAGGTATGACGACATCAATATGTGTACCGACAACGAGCTAGAGGAACTAGCAAATATGTACAACAACAGCATAAGGAGTGCTAGCATCAAGGAAGAGTTACACAGCTATTCGATTCCCTTGCCGAAGCCTGGCAAAGACCACACAAAAATTCAGGGACATCGGTAATAACCATGCAAAATACAACAGGCAAGCTGCTGGAGAAATTAATTGCCAGGAAAATATGAAGTCAGCTAGAGACGCAAGGTTGTTTCCCATGTACCCTTGGAGGGTACCGTCCAAACAGAGAAACCTGGACCAACGCAGCAGTTTTTTCCCATGATGTCTATGAAGACTTCCACTCATGCATTGAACCATGTGCTGCGGCGAATGATCTTGAGGATGCGTACATCAGAGTACCATTGGATTTCTTAATGTTTCAGCTTCTTGAACTCAAGATAAGTCCATTCCACTTTAGTTGTATCGCCGCAGCTCTCTTCCAACGGAAAGTAGTTGTTAGATGTGGCAGTTGGACCCCTGAACCAACAACAATATATCCGGGCCTGCCAGAGGGATCACCATCATCTCCGGTGCTGTTCAACGCCTACACTGTGGCAATTACCGGCGAGTAGATCAGTGGACCTGGGAGGACATTGTCATATGCCGACGATGTGTTAGTGTATCGTTAGGGTAAGGATAGAGATCGAATTGCTGTGAATCTACAAACAGAACTAAATCGCAAAATCACTTGGTGTGTGGGATCTGGAGCAATGGTCAACCCAACGAAAGCAGCAGTGACATGGTTCTCTTTGAATAACTATATTGTCAACACTCCAACACCAACTGTAAATCTAGGTTCAGAGACGGTGGAAAGAATGCAGGCAATGAACTACCTGGGGATACGTTTTGATCGAAGTCTTGCTTATCCTGAGCACATAGACCGGGTGATAACAAAAGCCAAGCGAGGTTTGGCTGCGATGCGGGTGATGGCGGCGGCAAACCGTGAGCAGCGCCATCTGTGTCTCCTTTACGAGGGTCTGGTCATTTCTGTTTTGGAGTATGCGATGGCGATCCTGACTATCAGCCGTAAGCAGAGGGAAAGGATGGAAAGGATACAGAACGAAGCTATGCGTATTATTCTTAGATGTACAAGAGATACAGCATGCAGGGCGATGCGCTACCTTCTTGATTTCCCAACAATTGAAGACAGAATACAAATTTGCAGAGCACGTGCCTACCTCAGAGTCAACGCAAACACACAACACCCACTGCACAGTGAAATTAAGAAAGTAAAGGGCAACAGGTTGAAAAGAGGAAAGTCGTGGATGGGTCAAGCCGAAGACATTCTTCAACAGGTGTGTTCACTTGAGGATTTGGAACCTGGCGAGGAGTGGGTACGAATGCCAACAGATTTCTGTACGTCCTTTTCAGTTTACATTCAACTAGATAACTAGACAAAAAATGCAGACAAGAAAATCCGGCTGCTGTGGAGGCGGAAGTACAGGCTTTGATCTTCGAGAATTCTTTGGAAGTTGATGCTGTCACTTACACAGATGGGTCGGTCGTGCGACGAGTGAGAAGTTCATGGGCTTTTACGGCCCAGGCCGGAGGGAGAATTGTGAAGGAAGATTATGCTGCTTTTGCTTTGACCACAAGTAGTCTGACTATGGAAGTCATGACAGTAAGTAAAGCAATAACATGGCTCGAGGCACAGACATTCACTAGGGCATGTTTCCTTAGTGACTCAATGTTCATGCTCAAGAAAATAGAGATGGAGTGGATCCGAAGAGAGTGGCTGCTGTCTCTGGAGCGGTCTCGGCTGGCAAAGATTAATTTCATTTTCGTGCCAGGGCATGCGGGTGTCTGAGGAAATGAGCGGGCTGACAAGCCATGGACCAGACTGACATTCTGAATGCTCTACGAGAAGTAAGACTTTTGCGAGAACCAAGTGATGACGGTGAATCTACAACCATGGCCAGACTGCGAGAACAGCAAATTAAAATAGGTGTGGCCAAACATGAACATTACGCGGGAAGCCAAAGAAGATTAATAAACCAGCTCAGAACTGGTGTTGTCAGTTGCTACACGCTGCGGGATTTACTAAGGAGGGTATCCGAGCATTTATGGACTGAATGGTTCGATGTGCAATCAGGATGATCTGTCGAATAACTATCTACTCAGGATTTAGTATATATCATATATATATATATATATATATATATATATATATATATATATATATATATATATATATATATATATATGTCAGAGTCCGACAGGGGACAGCGATGCAGGGACATCGTTACGACCGCCAGGCGACTTAGCTCCCAGGAAGGGATGCAACAACTTCGTTGCGCCGCCAGGCAAATAGGAGTTACCGGCCTGCGAGATCGCTGGCTGACCAGCGGTCAGGCCGCCAACGCAAGACGCATGCCTGCCACGTGACGCCACGTCAGGCAGGAGGCAAGTTGCGAACCAGGTCCAGACAGCTCTGGGACACGGAACATGACGGACGTGTGATTGAGAGAAAGGCGTTGTATGGTTTCTGTGTTGAAAGGCGAGTGTCTGGACATCTTGCGAGTCAGACTTGTGAACTGTATTGTGGATGTAAGTTGTAAAGTATCCATTATATATATTTGTGATCATCGTTCTGTATTTGATATGTTAATAAATCCATCGAACGATGTGTCGTTGAGTCTTACGTCAAATCACGTTGTATTTGTACTGTCTCACACTTGTTAGGCAAGCGAGCCAAGTTTAAGACCCTGACATGTGTGAACGTGGAGGGCTCGTCCCGCTTTAATTTACTTATATTTGAACGTGAATAGCTCGTCCTTGTTGAACGTGAAGGTCTCGTCCAGCTTTAATTTAATTAGATTTAAACCTAAATGTGATCATGGAAGGCTCATTTTGATTTATTACTACATTATTTAAACATGTGTAAGATCATTTGTAAACGTACAATGCATACATTTTGTTTGATCCTGTAAGCGTGTAAAACATTTGTGATTTGTGAAACTTGTCACCGTTTTGACCTTGTCGACATTGTGATCTTGTCGCCATTTTGACCTTGTCGCCATCTTGTAAACTTGATGTCCATGTCCTTACTGAATGTCATCTTGATGTAAGTGATGTGTCATCAATGTTGTAGAGTGTTGAGATACTTGTAGATTGTCTTCGTGCATTGAGTTTGTGGAACGCGAAAAGTGTTTGGAAAGAAAGTAACGTGTATTGTAAAAAAACTGTTGACGGACAAACTTACGACATACAATTACACTCAACGCCATACAAACCTAATCAACACTTAGTGACAAGCAGGCACACACCAACAAATAGACGCTAATTTATCTTCTTCCAAAATAAAAGCAGGTTTTCCGTACCATCCGAAACCTTGCCGTAGAGGTCATTTGTAGTCTGAAGTAGCGACCCTACAGTTCCTAGCCCGATTTCCAACCGTTCTTCACCGCATCCAGGGCACTTGAGTATACTTTTTCCTTTTCGTATACTTTAAAAATGCATTTTTAGGCACATATCGTCCATATAAACAGATTGTAACTTGTTGATTACTAACCACTTATAACATATTTTGTGTGGCTGGTATTTCATTGACATTTTTCCATCATGTCTTCATTATTTGATTTCATTGATATGGGGATAAAGTTACAGTTACATGGTGATGAACTAACACAGTGGAGTGAGCAGAAGTACGCTGAATACCTACTAGTACAGGAGAAAATTACAGAACGCGAAGAAAGAGCAGCTGAAAGAGCTCTAAAGCAGGCAGAATCAGAAACAGCCTTAAAGCAAGCTGAGATAGATAGTGCACTGAAAAAGGCCGAGATCGAAAAAGAGACAGAATTAAAGAAGGCAGAAATAGCAGCTCAGAGTAAGAGAGAAGAACTTGAATTACAGTTGAAGATAAAACAACTTGACACCGAGACTGCCATTAACAAAGAGTCTAAGAAATCTGAAAGACTGGAGAAAGAAAACCAGTATAAGAAATATCAAGGTATTGTACGTAATTATACCTCGGGTGACTGCATCGCAGCCTTTACCCAAAATTTTGAAACTTTAATGGAACATTATCAAGTTCCACTTTCTGAATGGAATATTGTGTACATGAGGAGTTTGTCAGGGGAACCTCTTAAAGTTATTGAAACCATCCCCAAAGACCTCAGAAAAGATTACCATTATCTGAAATCTAAGATTACGGCACATTTTATGTTAGATGAGGCAGGTTACAGAGAACAGTTCAGTAAACTGAGCCCAAAACCGACTCAAACGTTCTCTGACTACCTCTGCTTAGTCCGAGATATTTTCGGTCTGTAGGACCGGACAGTGCACTATCTGGGTTGATCCCGGACGATCCCCCACGTTCACACATGTCAGGGTCTTAAACTTGGCTCGCTTGCCTAACAAGTGTGAGACAGTACAAATACAACGTGATTTGACGTAAGACTCAACGACACATCGTTCGATGGATTTATTAACATATCAAATACAGAACGATGATCACAAATATATTTAATGGATACTTTACAACTTACATCCACAATACAGTTCACAAGTCTGACTCGCAAGATGTCCAGACACTCGCCTTTCAACACAGAAACCATACAACGCCTTTCTCTCAATCACACGTCCGTCATGTTCCGTGTCCCAGAGCTGTCTGGACCTGGTTCGCAACTTGCCTCCTGCCTGACGTGGCGTCACGTGGCAGGCATGCGTCTTGCGTTGGCGGCCTGACCGCTGGTCAGCCAGCGATCTCGCAGGCCGGTAACTCCTATTTGCCTGGCGGCGCAACGAAGTTGTTGCATCCCTTCCTGGGAGCTAAGTCGCCTGGCGGTCGTAACGATGTCCCTGCATCGCTGTCCCCTGTCGGACTCTGACACGCTCCCCCGGTAAAATCCATGAAAGATGTCGTCTTTCATGTATAATGTCTGTACCTGTTGGGTTAATAGTATACCCTTGTCAGAGTCTACCTTTCCATTGTTATACACAACGTTATCAAAAATACACACATGGCATAGAAATATATAAGAACTGGGAGTTGGGTACAACGACATGTGGTGTTTCATGTTTAACACATATCAGGCTTCACCCTCTCGATGGCTGGTTACCTCAATTGCATTATCACCCAGTCAGATCAGTAGTTCCAGCTTCACGCATCTACCTCGCAGCAATTTGAAAAAAAAATAATAATATGGTTCTTGGAACAAAAACCATCTAGCCAGACTGAAATACGGCTTTATATAAGTCGTATAAAACACTCCAACCCTGTCCCTTACATGGCCAGGAGTTCTTGTGTTGGTATACAATGTTGGCAACACTCTGCCATGCCCAGTAGATGCCTGCCTGTGGTGTCAACACTTTAACAACAACATGTTATATTACACACAACACATTAGCATATACATTTCAAATTATGGCCCTTTGTGTGAAAATGTAATAACAATAAATGAAAGGGAAATAATTTTAACATTAGTGAAACACAATAATTTACAATAACTATTTAATTTCTTAGTGTCATTGCTTGACGTTTCTTCATATTAACGAGAAAAAGTCGGTAATATGAATACGTTAATCAAGATATGATTCTAAGATTACATTAGAGAAATAAATAAACACACAATTCGTGTATTCAATTTTATAGAATCCTAAACATTTTAGAATCGTCAAAACTTTTTAACCTTTTATATGTTGTCTGCTATTTTTGTTCTAAATTTCTAATTAATCCGGAAGTACACACGAGCACTAAAATCAGCTGATGGTAAAGCTTGTAGAACACACCTGTTCCGGTTTGATGTAGTTTAAGGAAGGTACACTGTTCTCAAAGTTCGTGTTGGATGTTGTTACACAATCTTCTGGATTACGATCGAATGTTCATGTGTTAGATGTTTCAGT
Source organism: Cepaea nemoralis (assembly GCA_014155875.1). Taxonomy (NCBI): domain Eukaryota; kingdom Metazoa; phylum Mollusca; class Gastropoda; order Stylommatophora; family Helicidae; genus Cepaea; species Cepaea nemoralis. The sequence goes on along the minus strand of JACEFZ010005877.1, from coordinate 330,288 downwards.
CGAACATTAAAGATTTCGGTTCACTGCAGAGGTGTAGAAAAGTCGTCACTGTTCAGTTTTTACTTTCACACTCGTAATTAAAATGTTCCTGGAAGATTCAACACGAAGTTATCACTGTCACGTTGAATAATTCGCTTCAGGTAAGTGCGAATGTGACACTGTTCTTGTACGTAATATATACAGTTAATAAAGTTCGCTTTCTACCACATACTGCACATTTATACACGACAATCACTACATGAACTAGTAAAATAAGAACACTATATATAATGGGAGTAATCCCTAACCCAACAGGTACAGACATTATACATGAAAGACGACATCTTTCATGGATTTTACCGGGGGAGCGTGTCAGAGTCCGACAGGGGACAGCGATGCAGGGACATCGTTACGACCGCCAGGCGACTTAGCTCCCAGGAAGGGATGCAAAAACTTCGTTGCGCCGCCAGGCAAATAGGAGTTACCGGCCTGCGAGATCGCTGGCTGACCAGCGGTCAGGCCGCCAACGCAAGACGCATGCCTGCCACGTGACGCCACGTCAGGCAGGAGGCAAGTTGCGAACCAGGTCCAGACAGCTCTGGGACACGGAACATGACGGACGTGTGATTGAGAGAAAGGCGTTGTATGGTTTCTGTGTTGAAAGGCGAGTGTCTGGACATCTTGCGAGTCAGACTTGTGAACTGTATTGTGGATGTAAGTTGTAAAGTATCCCTTAAATATATTTGTGATCATCGTTCTGTATTTGATATGTTAATAAATCCATCGAACGATGTGTCGTTGAGTCTTACGTCAAATCACGTTGTATTTGTACTGTCTCACACTTGTTAGGCAAGCGAGCCAAGTTTAAGACCCTGACATATATATATATATATATATATATATATATATGTTGTTTGTCCATCAAGAATGATGATGACCATTCATTTCATCCAGTGGGGTTGAAGGTGTGGAGCCGTGGGTTCTAAGATGGCTGATAAGGCCTATTTTGGCTCGAAATGTTCTTTGACAATGTGGACAAAGAATGCTTGACGTTTCTGGAGGAGGATTTCCTGCAGTGGTTTTTCTGTCCTGCCTTTTCTTCACAGCTCTTGCAGTCCTGGTTGCCTCACATATGACTGCACCTTTGCGCAATGATGCACGCCACGAATTTCGGTCTCTGGCTGCAGCCTCCCAGGTGTCATGATGAATTCCAAAAGCATTCAGTGAAATTTTCAGAGTGTCTTTAAAACGTTTCCTCTGGCCACCTTGTGAGCGTTTACCACAACGCAGTTCGCTGCAAAAAATTCGTTTAGGGAGCCTGTGATCTGGCATGCGAGTCAAGTGACCAGCCCAGCGAATCTGATTCTTCATCAGTAGAGTGTGGATACTGGGTATGGATGCTCTTTCTAGGACTTCAGTGTCTGGAATCTTGTCTTGCCATTTAATCTTCAGTAGCTTCCTTAGGCAGACTGTGTGGAAGTGGTTTAATTTCCTATATATATATATATAATGAGAGAGAGAAAGAGAGGGGGAGGGACAGATAAAGAAAGAAAGAGAAATAGAAAGAAAGAAAGTAAGAAAGAAAGAAAGAAAGAAAGAAAGAAAGAAAGAAAGAAAGAAAGAAAGAAAGAAAGAAAGTGGGGGAGGGGATGTAGAGGAAATAAGCTTAAGAAGCGAAACTATATATGTTTGCACTGACAAAAACAAGGACAGAAAATTAAAGAATTAAAACAAGAGACATGCAGTTGGACAAGGACTGGCTTAGAGGCGAGACACCAAGAGATACACAGTGAGAGTATGCGTATGTGACCGACAGAAAAAGAAAGTCAAATTATCACACCGGAATACCACAACGCTACCCATCGTAGGCTATGCTCAAGATTGCCCAATCGCCGCGACTGACGTCCGTCAATCGATGTGGACCCGAACGATCAGGACTTCTCACTGGCAAGGAACACCAGGCCTCCTAAATCCAGTGAGCAACGATAAAATTGATTATTTGGTTGTTTCGGGATTTGAAATTTAAATATTGAGCACAACCCACTACTGGCAACGCCGATCGCATTCCGGCGTGATAATTTGGCGTGTCCAGTGTGTGCCGCGTGGTTACACACCCGCTTCACACGCGTGATCCGGGGCTTGTTTCCGGATCCGGTCAGGGATATGCACTACTGACGAGCTCAAACGAGGGCGAAACTCGAGTATAGTGCTTCCATGACGTGGATAGGCCTTAGGTTTGTGCCGGAATGCGATCGGCGTTGCCAGTAGTGGGTTGTGCTCAATATTTAAATTTCAAATCCCGAAACAACCAAATAATCAATTTTATCGTTGCTCACTGGATTTAGGAGGCCTGGTGTTCCTTGCCAGTGAGAAGTCCTGATCGTTCGGGTCCACATCGATTGACGGACGTCAGTCGCGGCGATTGGGCAATTTTGAGCATAGCCTACGATGGGTAGCGTTGTGGTATTCCGGTGTGATAATTTGGCGTGTCCAGTGTGTGCCGCGTGGTTACACACCCGCTTCACACGCGTGATCCGGGGCTTGTTTCCGGATCGGGTCAGGGATATGCACTACTGACGAGCTCAAACGAGGGCGAAACTCGAGTATAGTGCTTCCATGACGTGGATAGGCCTTAGGTTTGTGCCGGAATGCGATCGGCGTTGCCAGTAGTGCGTTGTGCTCAATATTTATATTGAGTAAGGATTGCGATTTAGATGGGCAACAACAACGAGATAGACTCACTCGTTATACGGATGACAAAGAGAGAGAAAGCGCGAGAGAGAGAAAGCGCGAGAGAGAGAAAGAGAGAGAGAGAGAGAGAGAGAGAGAGAGAGAGAGAGAGAGAGAGAGAGAGAGAGAAACTAGAACACAATAGAGTTAGTAACCAAGCTTAGAGAGGAAAGTATAGAAAACAGTCGTATTAACAGGAGAATCCATAGAATTTAGAGACAAAATAACAAATGGACATACATACAGACAAACACTATACACATACGGTTTAAAACAATCTGCTCATTTATTCCATTAACATCCTCAACAATGCAGCAACACGACCAACTCCCTCGACGTAATTGAAGAATACTGTTCAAGTAACCAGAGTGTGTCCATATTAAAACATTCATATTTCAGCTCAGTCTAACCATTGGTTAACTAACAATCTCCGGGAATATTTCGCAGTGCAGTGTGTTAGCACGAACAATCAATAACAGGTCGAAAGTTCTCTTAAAGACGGAGGTTATAAAAGAAAGACAGGGCTTGGAGATTATGATAATAATACAATTATTACAATCGTTACAATAGCAGCAGTTTAACTGATTAAGAGCTGAAGGATAATATATCGCCAAATGTGACCCCCTTTTTGAACATAAGGACTATATATCGCTATACTAGGGTCATTGTGTTATTTTTTTGTTTCTTGGTATCTGCTGCAGTGTCAATGCTTAGTGAATAGAAATGAATAATACTTTGTTTATTTGATTGTGAGCCATGTTTGGTTCAAGACCTACTGTTTTTTTTGGCACTGAATCGGGTAATGACTAAACCTCGAACCTTTCTGGGGAAGTTAGGTGCTCACTGAGATACCCACCCTATCACCCATAGAGTACAACTATTTCACGAATTTAAGGGTCCCAGAAGCGATATAGGCTTATCTTGGAATGTAAATGAACAAATTAGAAAGACCTCGGAAGCAACGGAGATGTGGTTCCTGAGACGAATGTTGCAAATTCCTTGGACTGCCAGAGTACCTAACAACGATTGTCTGAAGGAGGCTAATGAAACTAGAACACTAATTTACAACAGTAAGAAAGAGACAAAAGGCTTTCTTTGGTCATATGATGAGAATACAATCACTGGAGAACATCGTGGCAACTGGAAAGATCAATTGGAAGAAAGGCAGAGGCAGACCAAGTGAAATGATGAGACAGTGAGACATTGGAATGGAAAAATACCTTCAGCATAATTGATCCAGAACACCAAAGACCGCGATCTGGGCAGAGGTACGAACACCTCCGCCATCGGGAAGAGCGCAAGACGATGATGAGAACCAAATCAGAAGTCCTCCCAGATGGACACTGTTTCTTTACCTTTCATTATATTGTCATGGTCTGATGGTTGCTCACAGAAGAATTGAGTAATGGATACATAGGTCGAGACTAGATCTGTGAGCCTCGACTCTTATATGTTGCTCACAGAAGAAGTGAGTAATGGATACATGAGTAGAGACTAGATCTGAGGGCCTCGACTCTTATATTTTGCTAATGGTCTTTTGGCAACCTCCGTAAAGTAGTGGCTAGATATTCGACTTCCGACCAGGCGTTCGATCCGCAGCTGGACGAATTAGGATTAACACAAAATTTGACGTGGACTGTCAGGTCGATCCAGCCTAAAATAGTTGGCTTGACTATCCTGGGAAGTGAAGATGGCAGGAGTGATACTGACCACATCACCCAGTGGGTGCCGGTTGGTCTATAATCAGCGGTTCTAGCACCATTTACCCGATGCGCCCTTAAGTGTGTGAAAGTGCCATTTAATGTTATTTTTTCTGGTCTTCTAAAGATTTACAAATCTGAATAATATTTCGTAGCATCTCGTCAGGCGCAATACTGCAGAAGTCACAAAACATAAAATAATGCAAAACGGTGAATCCTTCAACCTGTAACATACAATAGACATATTCCCCCATCAGACTGATGAAGAGGTCGAGAGAAAATATACTAGGCGATACATTATACAACCTAATGTTTGTGACTACTTTTCACATTCATAACGGAAGTCGTTGTTTTGAATTCGTGCATCGGTTATTAAAACATTGATCGCATTCTGTTATGAACCTAAGGCCTATCCACGTCAATATGGAAGCACTATACTCGAGTTTCGCCCTCATTTGAGCTCGTCAGTAGTGCATATCCCTGACCGGATCCGGAAACAGTCCCGGATCACGCGTGTGAAGCGGGTGTGTAACCACGCGGCACACACTGGACACACCAAATTATCACAACAGAACATCACAACGCTACCCATCGTAGGCTATGCTCACATAATCAATTGATTATTGCTCACTGGATTTAGGAGGCCTGGTGATCCTTGCCAGTGAGACGTCCTGATCGTTCGGGTCCCATCGATTGACGGACGTCGGTCGCGGCGATTGGGCAATCTTGAGCATAGCCTACGATGGGTAGCGTTTGTGATGTTCTGTTGTGATAATTTGGTGTGTCCAGTGTGTGCCGCGTGGTTACACACCCGCTTCACACGCGTGATCCGGGACTGTTTCCGGATCCGGTCAGGGATATGCACTACTGACGAGCTCAAATGAGGGCGAAACTCGAGTATAGTGCTTCCATATTGACGTGGATAGGCCTTAGGTTCATACCAGAATGCGATCGGCGTTGCCAGTAGTGGGTTGTGCTCAATATTTAAATTTCAAATCCCGAAACAACCACATAATCAATTGATTATTGCTCACTGGATTTAGGAGGCCTGGTGTTCCTTGCCAGTGAGAAGTCCTGATCGTTCGGGTCCCATCGATTGACGGACGTCGGTCGCGGCGATTGGGCAATCTTGAGCATAGCCTACGATGGGTAGCGTTGTGATGTTCTGTTGTGATAATTTGGTGTGTCCAGTGTGTGCCGCGTGGTTACACACCCGCTTCACACGCGTGATCCGGGACTGTTTCCGGATCCGGTCAGGGATATGCACTACTGACGAGCTCAAATGAGGGCGAAATTCGAGTATAGTGCTTCCATATTGACGTGGATAGGCCTTAGGTTCATAACAGAATGCGATCGGCGTTGCCAGTAGTGGGTTGTGCTCAATATTTAAATTTCAAATCCCGAAACAACCACATAATCTATTAAAACATTGTCCTAAATCAATTTCCTGTTATGTGTCTATTCTGTCATCATATTCTGTAAGCCTGTAAGCACTGATAGGTAGGTGGCCAATCATTCCTTCATTTCGCAGGTGAAGAGACGAGGCGTCGCAACATATGTCTTTTACTCTCTTTTAACTGCTTGAAAGAGTCGTTTTCTTTCGATGTTGATTAGCTTAGGCTTTTTAGTTTAGTTTAGTTTAGTCGACGGATCAACATCACGGCACACGGGTGTAATTCATTAGTGCTCCGTTCTACTCCTAACTCAAGCTTGAGTCCGGAAAATCTCAGCTCTGTGTATGAACTCCGTAACACTGGCGAGGATTCTGAAATACTTAGGGTAGATTTTTAACTCGAAATTTTGGCAAGGCAGCTCTATTAGGCTACTCTTTTTCGATTTGCAACTGCCAAGGGATATTTTTAAGTGCGCAACAATACACCCGGACTTCCGATCTCATTACCCAGAGACCAGGAGAAATTTTATTACTAGAAGTCCATGTGAAAAAATCCCGGCCCTCACCGGGGCTTGAACCCGGGACCTCCAGCACTCGAGGCCAGACCCATACTAGAGACAAATCAGCCCCCTCCTAAGGATGTTGTAGTACCTATCAAAAGAAATAAACGTAATGTAAGCATATATGTGAAATAATAAACGAAATTATTTTCGAAACAAATTAAAATGTCCAGAGGAAACAAATTGCAAAGAAGCCGAATCTAATAAATTGCAGGTTATCAGGGCAAGTGAGTTCCTTGTCTGCTCACGTGCAGAAATGTCCATTTCTTGCGGCGCGTGCTTGTTCCTGCTGAACTTCAAATACAACACTTTAATGTTTTGTCTGTCCCCTCTATTCGAGAATCCTCAGTGACGTAGTGTCCAAGCCGCCTGCCTGGCGTTATGAAGGCTGCTGGTTCATCATCGGACTTCGCCATTGTGCAATTTCATCAGTGAAATTTTCTTCTGGGGGAGGGGGGGGGGAGGTAAGAGGGTCGTCGCTGGATCTACGTAATTCGTACGGAAAGAAGGTTGAGCCACGTGGGATAGAAACCGGTATAATGAAGTCGGGCTTCTGGCCTTTAACCTCCTCGTCCTCTACCACCAGACGCTTCCCTTCTGCAAGCTGCGACCACGGTGACATATTTAATACTTGATGTAAATGTAAACATACAAGTAAGCACCACAAGAACAACAACAACAACAAACAACAACAAACAACAACAAACACCAACAACAACCAACAACAACCAACATCAACAACAGCAACAACCAACAACAACCAACAACAACCAACAACAAACAACAACAAACAACAACAACCAATAACAACAACCAACAACAAACAACAACAACAACAAACAACAACAACAACAAACAACAACAACAACCAACAACAACAAACAACCAACAAATACAACAAATACAACAAACAACAACAAACAAAAACAAACAACAACAACAACAAACAACAACCAAACAACAACCCACAACAAAAAACACAACCAACAACAACAACAGCCAACAACAACAACCACAACAACCACAACACAACAACCAACCAACACAACAAAAAACAACAAACAAAAACAACAACAACAAAAACACAACAACAACAACCAACCCAACCAACAACAACACAACCAACAACCAACAACCAACAACAACAAACAACAACAACAACAACCAACAACAACAAACAACAACAACAACAAAAATAACAACCAACAACAAGAAACAACCAACAGCAAGAAACAACCAACAGCAAGAAACAACCAACAACAAGAGACAACCAACAACAAGAAACAACAACAACAAGAAACAACAACAACAACAACAACAACAACAACAACAAGAAACATTAATCCCAGATCTCTGGTAAGTACAGCGTACAGGAAATGCTAATATTTGTAAATATTTTTCTAATCAAGTTCAGTTTCATTGTCCATGTTTATGTCTGAGAGCTTGGCGTGCATCTCTATTCCGCTGTGAGATAGGACCAAGCAATCTGCATTAGACCCTGGGAAATCTGTCCAAAAAAATCGACGATAAATGATGTCGTGCTCACAATTATCACACTGCAACACTCTCGGCCAACGTTACTTGCACAGAGCAACCTTCATATAAGGCAAGCTTCCAGATAGGTACAATTCGTGACATCGACTTGCAGTAGATCATTTGGAAGTTCAATAAATCAGGCACCGTCTCCACACTACAGGTTGACTGCAATGGATCGTCAACACTGTCTGTCTGTCTCCTCAGCAGTATATTCTGACAGACCCCTGTTCGTCCATCTCTTGATGTTATCTTCCCACTTGTATCGTTGACCACCTCTTGCTCGCTTGCCTTCAACATTACCCATTAGTATGGTTTTTATAAGAGTATTATGTCTTTTAACGTGGCCAAAATACTTCACTGGGCTCTTTTTTGTTTCTTATTTTTTTTTTCTGGAAGCTTGAACAACGAGGGTTAGAATTAAATTGTAAAAAGACACAGATTATGGTCGCCACTAGGAAGAACGAAATACCACAATGTAATATACAAGTAAATGGGAATATTCTTCAACAAGTGAATAGGTACAATTATCTTGGAACAGTAATAACATCTGATGGGAGATGCCTTGAAGAGATTAGAACAAGAATCGCCATGGCAAAAGTAGCTTTAGCAAGATGAAAAACATACTGACCAATAAAAAGATGTCAATTGACACGAGAAAAAGAGTGTTGAGATGCTACATAGAACCTGTACTCTTATATAGATGTGAAACTTGGACAATGAGCAGTCAGGCTGAAAAACATCTGATGGCTGTAGAAATGTGGTTTCTGAGGAAAATGCAAAGAATACCATGGACAGCCAGAAAGACCAATGAACAAGTTCTTCAAGAAACAAATGAAAATCGAAAACTGAGTAGAGGCATTAGACATAGACAGTCACAATTTTTTGGGCATGTATGAGAAGAAATGATCTGGATAACTTGGTGACAACTGGTAAGATCGAAGGAAACAGACCAAGGGGAAGACCTAGAAACAAGTACCTGGACGGCTTGACCTTGTGGCATGGTCGAGATAGAAACACGGAGCTGATCCACGACTCTGGTGATCGTGTGAGATGGCAGAACATGACCACCCACGCTTACCGGCATGGCACATGATGGATGGATGGATGTATTTGATTGTTGTTGTTTCCACGAAATACAACATATTCTTCTGTATATCCACATCTCCGGCGTCTTTATTAGATTTTCGAATTGCTTGTTCATTGTCCGGTCTTCCGCGTCATATAGCAGTGTTGAATATACATAACGTTTGACAATTCTCATTTTGCTTGCTTGTGTTCGTTGGCTTGAGCTCCAACGTGAAGTCCTGTATGTCGGATGAAGGCATCCTGTTGTCCAACATCAGTGTGATTTCATACAGGACCTGAGGTTTGCGTGAGTATCCGTTGTCCGATGTCTGGCTTATTGGTGTGCAGACGGTGGTTCCTCGCCGTTCAGGTAGACACTCTCCAACATCGGAGGAATCGGCGATTCTACTGACTTTAGCCAGGACCCCGAAGGGACCTGTTGCCCAGGACGCTCGACGAGGACGCGTCAATAGGTCTTGGCCAGTATATAACCCGGCCATGGTGCCTTGGAAACACCTCTGCGTCCCAATTCTTATTGTAATGAGTTGTTAATCTCTCTAGATGGTAATACTGACTTCGGACGTTACTTCCACAACATTTATTGCAATACGTAGACCCTCGAAAGTCGGACACGAAGTTTCCGACAGCTGGCAAGTGTGAGCACATGATCTGGAATCCAGGCAATTGTTCCAAATTTTCCTACTGTGAATTCGTTCATGTGTATTTCTAAGTCGGATTGTAAAGAACAATAATAAATTGTTAATTGGTATGTGTACGTGAATGCCTTAATATATAACAACAACAAATGAGTGGCCCTTATACTCCGTTCGGGTGTTTTTGGGGTATGTGTTGCTATCCCAATAATTTTTTATTTTTAAAGATCAACTAGCACTAGATGTGGTCAATATCAACTGGCACTACAAGTGGTCATTTAGCTGGCACGACTTTAGTTTGGAATTTCCGCCTTCATGGGGATTCGAACATATGACCAGTGTGCCGCAAAGAAGGAAGTAAGTCGACACGTTACCGCGGTCTTCCTTATTATAAAGGGAAAACAGCATGATTACTGATACTGAACAGTATTTAATGTGTAAACGTTGTCCACTTTGAGATTATGCCGTTAAGTTGTGATTTTCTAGACATCAGCATATTCTATACTGTACTGTCATCTATGTTCGTGCACATTGAATGCATGTGAACACTTGGTCATTTCCACCATCTCGCACAGTCCTACGTCTCACATGCTCAGTGTCTGACCTGTCTGCAATAATTTTCTCCTTTGTCTTTATTCCATTCCAGATCTTTTTTTCCCCTCAACACAACGTGTCCAGCTGCGACTTGCTTCCAAAGTGCGATATTAATGTCATGTCTGTATAGTCATATACCGCTTCCACACATGTTTATACCGCAGTTGAAACCGACATCGATATCTTTAACCTATCTGTAATTCAATTTAAAAAAAAAATGTCCGTTGGTATTCTATCTCTCATCTCATCTCATCATGTTCCTCTTGTACTTTGCGGTGTCGAGGTGAAGTATAAACACCGTGAAAGTGCCCGATTATGGGCTTCATGTATCGATACTCCCATGGACTCTGCTATTCCCTCCGTCCAACGTTTACGTGGTCGACCTCTTCCTTTGTTTCCCTCTGGTATGTATATCATTGCTTGTTGTGGTATGCTGTTGACTGGTAACCTACTTGCATGGCCAAACCATTTGACTTGCTGCTTTCTAATAAAATCTAGTGCTGCTTTAACCCCCACTTTAGTCCGTTAGTTGGTATTCTATAATTGTCCATAATCCTAATGTGTCCTATACCAACGTCAGAGACAACCTGTCACGCCCCTGTCTTCGCCAATCTTCATGGTCTTATAACTCGTAACTGCTGCCTATCTCTTTGATTTCGAGGTCAACTATAGCCAGGGGTGAAGTTACACTTCTCCATAGCACAAAGCCTGGGCTGAATTGTAGTGAAAACGTATTTCCCAAGTTGCATGATCCCTCTCTCTGTCTACTAGTTCACCCCAGAGGAAAGGAACACCAATCCAACTGGAATAAGCCAAGCGTAAGAAGCTGTTGGGTAAGCAAAGCAATACTTAACCTATGGGCGCTTGAATCCTAGACCAGTTGCCGACCAAGGTTAAGGGCCTGTCAACCCTGCTATGATAATAGTCTTTAGGTTGCATTTTCTCACACTATGATAAAGGCTTGTTTCCCCCTAGCTGTGCTCTGCCCAAAGCCGTTGGTACAATGTGGGGTATTGTGTTTGGTGAGCTGTGCCTAAAATTCGACGCCAACAGAAAGCAGGTAGTACCGTCAACTGTTATAATACAGCTCAACCATATCTGACTAAGGCCTAGCACAGGTATATTGAGCATATTCTAGGCCACGCATGATGAGGTAGGGGAGTGGGGGGGGGGGGGGGTGTCTTAATCGCCTTGTTTTTCCCCCCAGACAATTCCCCCAATATCTGAGAATTATCCATGACCCATTTTATGAAACTAATTCGACTCCAAAACTGATCGGGGGAAAACGTTATCATGCAATTTTGGGGATTGAAGTCGGATTACTTTCTTTGTAGGCAAGCACACTAACCCGCTATACCATTGTTATTCCTTCGCTTTCCATATAGAGATATATGTATGTATATAAGGGACGCCCTGTTACTTAGCTCATTACATATTTGCAGATTTACCACAGTTAACCTCGCGACATTTGTCTATCAGCACAAACATAAATCAGATTTTAAAAAATTGATGTGAGGAATCTCATATATATGGAGTATAACATTTTGTCCGAGCTTGTCGATGCGTCCTAATGCACTAATGCGTTTTTGTAGCTTTCATATTTATCCATGGAATGTTATCTTTATCATCGCTTCTTGTAAGCATTAGGCATGTCTAGAGTTTAAAAAACATGTTTAATATTCACGCTAATAAATTCGCTCTATCTGACAGACATAGCTAGATATTACGTAAAAAATAGCTTATCATTTCTCCCAAAAATTCAGTATTTAAGATCAGTGAAAAATAGTTAATATCAGATCTCATTTTAATGAACTTTACAAGAAACGTCAACTTCCTTCAAGAATGTAGCATGTATTGCAAATATCACATATGTCTGACATGTATCAGGCTGCTCGGTGCGGAGATTGCTATTACGTTTTTGAACAGGTCATCTGTATCTTATAGCAGGTCCTTTGGAAAACGTCGATCTCCTAACCGTCTGCCATGTGGTCTTTTGATCTCTTGGCATCTCTCCTTCCTCACGCATCCTTCATGCCCAAGCGTCTGTAATGTCCTGGCTTCATCTTCGTCCTGTGGTCGATCCCTGCCTTTTCATGTTTTAACATGACACTGCACTAAAAATGTATCTTTCTGTGTGATTGTAAAGATATTCCTGTGTAATGTCAATTATTGGTTTCCCTTAACCTTCATATCGAAAAAAGAGAATATTAAGCTATAAACGTTCTAATATGGGTTCCTAGGTTATGTTTAACTTATTTGGTAATGTGATAACTAATAAAGAAAGTAAAACATTATAAACAACTGTAATAAAGAGGAAAACATTATTCTTTGTACATTTAATGACAAGCGAAGCACTGGAGAACATTTTGACGACTGACAGGAGGCAGAGGTAGACCTGGAGAAATGATGCTAGGTATACTGAGAAGGTGTCATAGAGGAATATCACCAGCAGAGTATCAAGTACCGAGATCTATGGAGAGACATGAATACTCACGCCATTTGGCGGGATACTTAATGATCGTGATATGATATTTATTGTAAAGTGGCTTAAAACTGTAATGAGACAAGAAGTAGTTTG